>PVJO010005830.1:0-82106 GCA_004026905.1 Hystrix cristata | reverse complement strand
GGCTCCCGCCCCCGCAACCCCCAAGGCCTCTGCCTTGTTTTCAGGGTGAACACAGGTCAGGACATGAGGCCTGGGACGGACAGGCCTGCTCAAAGTCACACACCAACCCCGACGCAAAGCTGGGGTGCCCACCAGGCCTCCTGACTGGTGCACGTGTGCCCCCTGGCTGGGGGTGTTTCCTGTGCCCCAGGGGAGCCCCGCTGCCCCAGCTCAGGGAGGCAGCCTTGGGCAGACCTGGCTCCCAGGGACTCACGGGAAGGGATGTCGTGCACCAGTTCTGGGGCTTGCAGTGTGTCTCTAGCTGGGTTCAAGTCACAGGACACAAAGGGGGCTGGCCAGGCAGGTTTCCGCTCTGAGAGAGACCCTGAAGACCTTCCAGCGTGGGAGGGGGCATGCGGGCTCTTAGGCTCCATCGTGAGCCACAGTGGGGACGCTGAGGGGACGCTGAGACTCGCTGATGAAGCGTGGAAGGGATGAAGAGGCGCACCCGGGAGCCCGGCCAGCCAGACCCTCCATGTGCTCCTGTGAGTCCTCAGTCCTCAGTCCCCAGCCCTGAGGGCCGCAGCCAGGCCCTGGCAGCCTTCGTGGGGGTCAGGGGAGGCCATCACATTCGGTGCTGCCCGGAAGTTGGGTGGAACAACTCCTGCCAGCTCACCTGCCCCGACTTTTCCCAGAGAGACAGAAGAGGCACCAGAGCAGGAGCTGCCATAGCCACAGCCCGGTGATGGGTGAGTGGGCATCAGGCGGGCCCCTGCCAGAGCAGAGAGCTGGGAGCCTGTTGGTCCTGGCAGGGCTGCGATGGGCTGAGACAGCACGGCAGGGTGGGAGATCGCTCAGAAACGGGGGTGCATCTGCCCTCTACCGATACCACAGAAGCCACCCGGCCAGCCCAGCGGGTGGTGGGCGAGTCCTGCCCTTGGGGACTCAGGCTGCCGCCCAGTGAAGTCAAGGTCCCACCTCTCGTCACCCCCTAAATCTTCTAAGTGACCTGGCTTGGCTGTAGCAGAGCAACACCAGGCCTGGATGTTCTCTGTGGTTGAGGGCCGCTGCCCTGAGCACCAGAGCGTGCTCAGCTGGGCAGCATCCTGGCATATCAGAGAAGGCCGCTAGCGGGCAGTGGCTGGGAGTGTGGCTTAGGGGTGTTCCCAGTGTGTCAGACTCTGCTTCCGGGTGAGCCAGAGCGAGTCCCAGTGAAGCTGTGTGATCTTGGGCAAGTTACTGCCCCTCTCTGAGCATCAGTTACGCCTTTTCCAATAACAGAAGTTAAACAATAACAACCAATTTCTCACTTTGGTTGGGAGAACAAAAGACAGAGATATAGTCCGCTATGTGATCACAGTGTGCGTGCGGTATACAGTGGCCGCCACTACTAACAATGGCAAAAACTTGTGAGCCCTTCGCTTCTATAACTCCCCAGCAAGGACAGCATTGCTGTTGTTTGGATTTAAAGGTAAGGCAGCTGGGGACAGAGGGACCTGCTCAAGGTGGCTCAGCCTGGACCTGACCCAGGGCCACCCGACTGCCCGGGCTGCTCCTATGGGAGGCGACTCCTTAAGGGCCCAGAGAAAGCTGGGCAGTGGGACACGCGGCCTCCAGGAGCTGCCCTGGAGTCGCGACCTCATCCACCAGGGCAACTGAGGGACTTGGGCGCTTTGGGGGTCCCCCTTCCGGTCCCCGTTGTTCACACCTGGGTCTGAGCAAAGCTGAGTCAGGCAGCCAAGAGGCTGCTGCTCTTGGGCTGGAAAAGCGAAGCCCCCTCCCAGTGCTCAGAAGTCCCTGGCATCGGCTCCTCTGGGAAGCAGCAAATGCCACCAGACAGGGCAGCTGGGCCAGAGTCCTGCCACTTCGAAGGAGATTTAGGGGGCGACAAGTGGGGAAGCCAGACATCCTGGCTGCTAAATTTCCTGGGCTTTTCGTCGAGGTCGGCAGGAGGGCCTCTGTGCAGAGCACAGTCGGCAGCTCAGATTGCCGGCCTGGTGACAGTGGCCAGCGTCTCCCCGCACGACGGGCTGGGCAGGCGAAGCTGACTGGTTCGTGTGAGAGCCGGGTGATTCGTGGTTATTACACTGCAGGATTCTGAAGCGTGGCTGCCCACCAGGCTTCGGCATGGAGAGTTACAAGACCAGAGAGCTCCTGCCCAGATGCTGACCGGGACTCACCAGGTACCAGGTGTCCGGTCCCAGCACCCTGGCAAACACTATGCAGGTGTGAAAGGGGGCAAAAGGGTCTGTTCCACAGAGAGGAAGCCTTGGAGATGGAATGAATACAGCTTTGCATGTGCAGACTACTAAATCCTCCCACACTGAGAGTTAAAGCAGCACGCTGGGTTGCAGAGAGCCAGCCAGCTCATATGAAATGGAGACTGACCCAAGTTCCATATTCTCATCCACAAAATGGGTATATTACTAATAGGGACCACAAGGATTGCTGAGGGATTCACCAAGATAATGCATGCAGATTCTTAGCAATGTCCTATACAGGTTCTCAATAAATGCCATAGTTGCTATGATCTCTGTTTTGAAGGAACTAAAGAAAAAAAACATAAGTAAGGATTTTCTCAGAATCTGGCTGTTAAAATAATTCATTTATTCATTTAAGCATCAAACATTTATGAGCAAGAGCTGTACACTAGGTTCTATCCCAAGGTGAAGATGCAGAAATAAATAAGGCAGGAGATTGTCTTCATGACATTGAGGAATGAATTGCCCAGTAAGTAGATTAATAAGCCATGATACAAAGTGCTAGAAAAGTAAAGGAGGTAGTGTGAGGAACAGAGCGTGCAAAGGTCCTGAGGTTGGAAGGGATTTGGTGCATGCCAGAATGATCAAGCCAAGAGATCAAGGGGATCCGGCCTTTGAAAGGAGGGTGGAGGTTAAGTCCTGGGGTGCTAGCTCCACCTCAGCCCCCTTCCAAACCTCCTCTCCTGGCACTCGTGGGATGTTTCCTTACTCCTCAAAGCCAGTCATCCCTCCACCTCTAGGGTCCTCAGGTAAGTGTCAGTTTTCAGGCCAGACTAGGACCAGACTAGTGACTCAGAGATGGGAGTCGCTTCATGAATTAAATGCCAATGCCACATGTATAACGTCACAGCTAATTAAGGCCGTGTGCCTCGGGGCTGGTGGTGTGGCTCAGGGGTAAAATGCATGCCTGGTGTGAGGCCCTGGATCCCATCCCCAGCATCAAAGCCAAACCAACCCGTGTGAATTGGGGGCTGAGTGAATGGGTGGATGAATAAAGGATGAGATGGCCTCTTACAGATGCCCGATATCATTTGTATATCTGCATAGCATTTGTAGATCCTCATGTTCTTCTTTAAAAGTAGTAAGTAAGCATCATGGGGGTTAGAAAGTAGAGATAAAATAACACAAACATCATGGGTCTACTTCCCAGAGATATACCTACTGTCTGTCATTTGTCTACATATTTTTATTTTTTTACCAATATGGAATCGAACCACCCATCAGGCTTTGTATCCTGCAGTTTTGATCTCCTACCTCCACATTTCTGTGTCTTTTTATCTAACACCTAGTCCCCCTTCTTGCCCTCAAACATCCCTCTGAGTTAGTTCTGCAGAATGTCCACTGGATCCGTCTTATTCTTCCCCGTGGTGTCGCTAAGTCCCGTCTCCCCTGAAGGCTGGACATTGGTCCAGAGGCCGGATGGAGCCCGGGTGACTGGTGGCTGAGAATGTTAGCGGGCTTTAGTTACATCCTGCTATATCCCGTTCTGTCTTCTTGTGATTTCCACATGACCCCCTTTTCCTGGTGTCCAGTGAGGCCTGCTCAGCTCCAGGTGCCAGCCGTGAGAGGGCTGTGGCTTCCCCATCAGAATGCTTGTCCCCATCAAAACTCGTATGAAAACTTCATCCCCAAATCCACAGGCTAGTGGCATCTGGAAGTGATTAGACTGGGGTCATGGGTGGGGTCCTCTTGATGCTAGGAGTGGCTTTCTAAGAGGAGGAACAGAGACCTGAGCTGCCCATGCTTGTGTTTTCCCTCCTTGAGATGCCCTCTGCCACACTATGGTACAGCACAAGGTCCCTGTCAACCTCCATAAGTAAACCTCTACTTGTTACAAAACACCCAATCTCAGGGATTTTGTTATAGCAACAGAAATCAGACTAAGACAGACATCCATCACATACTTACATGCTTCCCCTTGAGACAACCAAGTAACACAAACACAGAAGTCTATTTTCCTCTCAAGCAGACACCTAATGGTTTGAACACCAAACAGGAATCTGGCTTGAGCCAGTTATTTACCTGACAGGCAGCCGAATGCTGGTTTCTTAATCCCACATCGCTCCTTCTGCATCATTAGCTGCTGCTTTCCAGGGAAGCAGGGCTGTGCCGGTTCTGTGGGACTGGGGACTGCTATGAAATGAGTCAAAACAGTTCCTTAACTGCTTGGCCAGTACAGTGAACACTATGGGGTCTCATTGTCGCCCCCAGGGATGGGGCGTTTGCCCCCAAATGTCTGGAGGTACCTGGGATGGACTCCCTGGGGGTGTTCTCACGGTGACTTTTTAGGTAAATGCTCTCAGGAGGAGTTAATAAGGAGAGAAGAATTAAAGGGGCGGAGAGCTCGGGATCTATAATGGTCATTTAAAATCCCTGCTTCCGGCTGGTGTGAAAATGTCCTAGAGACCATTGCTTCCCAACCAGGAATCTGTGCAGAGAGCTGTCTGGGGTCTTGGCAGAATGGAGAAGCGGATTCTGGACACCTTGAGCGGTGGGGGTTCCGGGGTGCTTCTGCTTCAGACCCACACTCTGCACTCTCGGCAGCAGAATTCGGCATTCTGACCAAACCTCCTGTAAACCTCTGCATGGTCTTCCCAGACCCACATCGTCTGGCTTCACATACCCTCCCACCACGGAAGCAGCATTTTATGTTATAATGAAGAACGCAAACCAGAGCTAAGGCGCCTGGACAGGGTTGGAACTCAGCGGTAAAGCACTTGCCCAGCATGCGCGCAGGTCCCGGGTCTGATCCCCCGAACTGAAAATAAAATAAAATTTTAAAAGCTGATATGCATTTTTTAATGACCAGCTAATTTTTGCTCACACGTGCGCATCTGAAGATGCAGACAGAAAGAAGCAAGAGCTCGAGCGCCGGCACGTAAATTCTAAGTCCCCTTCGGGTGAAGACGTGTTCTCTCTGTTCTCGCAGACACACGCGATTCACCTACAGAGCGGCTTCCGCTCTCCACTGAGCTTCTGAAGAAAGCTCCGCGTCTTCTCCCTGGGGATGCTCGAGCTAAGCCTGAATCTTACATCCATAAACACTTCACCTTACAAAAGAAAATAACAAGTCTACTCCTCCTGAGCGTTTGCTACCCGAATCACTTCACAAGCATTTTTGCAGAGTAGATTTTCGAGGAATCCCAAAGGGAGCCCGAAGTCATCCTTTGAAAAACAGAGAGGATGGAGGCAGGGGGCTCGGGCACTGGCGCGGGCCCTGGAAACCCTCAGTGTTGGTCCCACCCAGCTGGCCGTTGCCCTGGGTGACTGCACAGTCTCTCCTTCTGCCCGACCCCACCCTCCTGGACAGGCAACCACTACCATGCACCCTCTGTGTGTCCGGCCCGACAGGAGAAGTGTGGGTATCGGGTGAGGATGACGAGCCTAAGGCGGGAGGAGAGAGGGTTGAAAGTCCTATAAGGCAGGCACGCCCCCTGCCAGCATCTCCCGGGAGCCCGGCGAGCACCCTCCGGCCTGCTCCTCCGTGCTCCGGGCCCGGGACAACGGCCGTGTGTCCGACGGCATCAGGGACTTCCGCTTGGGTCCGGCCACTGTGGAGCAGCAGGTGGAAGGGCTTGAGGTTGGTCCCCTAGATTCCCTCCTTCAGGGACCGTCCTCCCAGGCCTGGGCAGAGGCTCCCTCAGCCATCACCTTTTAAGGCTCTGCCCGCCTCTGGAGATGGTCCTTTTAGTAACATCTCCTGAATGTGCGTCCCAAGTCGCACAGGGCAGGTGGTGACTTAGGAAAAGCAGGCCGCCTCTGAGCTCTCCGAGGACAATGCATTATCCAATTTGCCTTTATGTAACTTTTGATGTTGATATAATTTCACCCCTGCAGAGAAGTTGCAACAGGTTGAGCTCTGCCCCACCCTCCAGTAGATATTGAAGTCCAAGCCCAGGACCTCCAAAGGTGGCCTTTCACATGGTCCCTTACATATGACGGTTCTGCTTAAGGCCATTTGACTTTACAATGGGTGAAAATGACATGTGTTCTGTAGAGACCTTACTTTGGTGATTGAACTCAGATGTTTGCCTTGGCTAGCGATGTGTGATACGATTTGCCCCCTTGATGGTGAGCAGCTGCACTGAGCTCCAACACCCAGTCGTGCAGTGAAGTAGAGCGATGCTCTGTGGTGGGCTGTGTTACCAAACTAGGGCTGCTTGTGGGTCAGGGGTATTCAGTGCGCTCTCAGCTTAGGTTATTTTCAATTTATGCTGGCTTCTTCAGACATCACCCCACTGAGATAGTTATTCTTGATTATCAGTGTGGTTGACTCGAGAGACACCTAGGAGATTAGTAAAGTACACTTCTTGGTGTGTCTGGGTGGGTCATGGGTGTAATTAAGGACTCTATCTGGTCCCTGGCCCTTCCTGTCTGACTCTTTTCTTGCTCTTTGCTTCCCAGATGCTGTAGGTTGAGCAGCTTTCCTCTGCCATGATTTTCCACCACGATGTTCCTGCCTCGGAGACGGTCAACCGTGGACTGAACTCTCGGAAACTGTGAGCCAAAGTAAACCATTTTGTCCTTTAGGTCATGGATGTCAGGTATTTTGTCTCAGAAACAGAAAAGTGACTGATGCACTCATTATACGTGGAGGAATATCTGTATTTGGAAATATGATTGCAACAGAGATAATCCAGTTATAATGATGTCATTCAGATGAATCCTAATCCAATGTGCCTGGTGCCCTGATAGAAACAGGAAATATGCTGGACATGGTGGTGCAGGCCTATAATCCCAGCACTCTGGGGAGCTGAGGCAGAAGAATCACAAGTTTGAGCCCAGCCTGGGCAATTTAGTGACTCCATGAGACCCTATCTCAAAATTAAAAACAAAATAAAAATAAAACAAGAGCTGAGAATGTACCTCAGAGGGAAGGCCCTGGGTTCAATGCCCATTTGTGCAAAGAGGGTGGGGGTGTGGACAAAGAGACAGGCAGTGAGGGAAGGGATGTGAAATTACGCCAGAGGATGCCGTGAAGCCTGGAGTGACACTGTCACAGCCCAGGAGTGTCTGGGGCCTTCAGACGCTGGAGGCCTGAGGGAGGACCTTCCCTGCAGGTCAGGGGCTCACACCCCTGCTGGCCCCAGGACTGTTGACTCCGGCCTGCAGAACTGGGGTGCAGTGCCCTTCTGCTGTCTTACACCATCCAGTCTCGGGTCCTCTGTTTGAGCAGCGTCTGGTGCTGTGAATTTCCCGGACTCACCAGTTATAGTCATTTTGTCACATTTCTTGATCACTTCCTGCTCAAAGGTATCACTAAATAGACAGACATGATGCTTCTGTCGAACCGGACCAGGGCTTCTCTGGAGCTGCTGGATCAGTCTGCAGTAGCAGAGCGACCAACCGTCCTGGTTTGCCTGGCAGATTCCTGGTTCCGACACCCAAAGTCCCACGTGACAGAGGTGGTAGGTCACCGTCTATTAAATACTACGGTGTGTGTCGTCTGAGTACAAGAGGGAGCGTGAGCATGTAACTGCACTAGAGTGTGCCGGGGGGAAGTTCACCTTTCGTACTACATGCCAGCCCGACCTTCGGTCCCTCTCCAGTGCCACCTGTGGTCCCCGTGGCGGCCTTCGTAACTGTCTCCTCACCCGCATCTCCCAGCCCAAGCCGCAGCCAAGATCGCACATTGCGCCTGCTGTCACGTTTCCGAGTTTCTCCCGCGAATCTAACTGGGTCACCGAGAACAGTTTCTCGGTCTCTGTCTCGCTGTCTTTTTTAGTGCCCTCAGGAATGGATTACAGACCACTGCCTAAAATAAGAACGCATCTTGAAAACGAATACATAGAGAAAGCACAGTTCTCCTGTAGAATGGGCAGTCATTGATAGATGTGGAGAAAGAACAGTTAGAAAATTAACATTTTGCAACATTTTGCAGCCGCCAGCAATGAACATTAAAGCCAAGGAATCAAAACTCCAGGAGGATGAGGATGTGCAGTTTTAAAGTTGCCCTGGTAGGGATTCAGGGCGGAGCTCAGTCCACAGTGGAACTCACTCGCTTTTGCTGGTTTCGTGTCGTCAGAAGCCCGCCCCATGAGGTAGGGCACTATTTTACTCATTGCTTTGACCTGGAAACATAGACATGAACATGAGGCATAGTAGGTGCTCAATAAACATTTGGGAATTGAACAAGTGAATAGATGAGAGACGTGTGTTGGAGGCAATGGGGTGGAAGTTCCCCTGGTCCTGATCTCCTTCCCACATGGGTGTGTTTGCTTTTGAACCGGGATCCTCAGCAGACATGATGGTGAGACTCCACTCCTCTAAATGTTAACAGTGTAATAAACATGAATCACCAAAAAGTGCTTTTAAAATAAGGTTAATGGAGCTGAGTTTATTTCATTTTGTTGCATAGTTAACGAGATCCAAATAATTACCAGCTCCACGTTTATGGATGCCCATTTTAAGGGCATTTTTATGTAGCTCTGGGAGGTGAGGGCTTTGTTTCTCCTCTCGGTTTTATAGACTGACATGGAGTAGAATGTGCAATAGGGGCCAGCTGCAGAGGGGCGAGTGTCCTGGGGGACACTCCCAGTGCCCAGGCCTGCTGTGCAAGGCATGTCTGGTGACCATCCCTCGCAAATCTCGCGAGCCAGAGGGAATCTATCACTCAGCCATGCACCTGGTCCTGGGGTGCTTCAGGGTGGGCGGCAGCTGACCTGCAGCCGGGCTCCTCCATCCCGGTGTTATTGTTACCCATTTGGAATTAGGGGTGAGCAGCCCACACCCCTCCTTGTTCTCTGCAGTGTGCAGAGCCGAACACTTAATCGGTATTTGCATAAAACGCCATAAATCACAGAATCTTAAGGCTCCAGGAAAGCTTTCAGGTCAGCTCCAAGCAGTGAACAGGGGCCTGAACTGAAACGGAAGCAAGAGATTTAAGAAAAGAGGCAGGTGGCCGAGTGCGAGCCAGGCACACTGGTGTCCCCTTGGCAGGTCTGGCGTCGTCCGGGACACCCACTCCACCCAGAGTCAGGGTGATCCTGGCCCCAGCTGGGATTCACGGCTGGATCTGATCCGCTGACTCGAGGCTTTGTTCTCTGTCCCTCTGCATGCGTATTGGCTGGGCCACTGTCTGTCCATCTGCGAAGAAGGGTGGTGCAGACAAGCACCCGTGCTGTCTGTTATGGTGTAGATCTAGGATGTCCCCCCAGAGCCACCTGGAAGGTGACTGGATCGTGGGGCGCTGTACTCATCGGTGGAGTCATCCGTTGATGGGCTCAGAGCTGAATATGCTGTTAGGAGCTGGGGTCACTGGGGCACTTCCTGGGCAGAGGAAGCATGGACAGCCGTCCCTTGCTATGCCCTTCCGCCTGGGGGCCAGTTGACTGTGGACTGGATCGTCTAAAAACTGCGAGCCAAAATAAACTTCTTTGAGCTGTGGGTGTTGGGTATTGTGTCCCAGTGAGAGGAAAGTGGCTAAGACACTGTCCCCGGCCAGGAGGAGGCTTCTGGCAAGGGGAATATATCAGGGTGGGTGTGAAGGTGGACCGGAAATAAAGAGAAATTAATTACACCACGTGGACAGCTCCCTTCTTAGCACCTGCCAGAGGCCCAGGCGCCCAGGGGGCCCTGGCTTTGATCTCGGGAACGATCAGAGAGGCCAGTGTGTGGAGTACTTCCAGCAACCTAGAACCTCTGCCTGAACCATCTCCATCAATCTGAGCCTTGAAAAAAAAATCTCATCCTTGACACAGAGAGGAAGTCACTGCTCTGGCCCCTGTCGTCTAATAGCTCTGCCTGGCTTTGAACTTCATGTGCTTAGAACATGCATAGAAGCATGTTCTTTCTGCTTCTGGCTTTAGGTACTCAGCCTTATGTCTGACCAATGCACCCTTACTGTTGTACGCAGTGCTCTTTCATTCTGTTTCATTGCTGTGTAATATTCCACAGCGTTACGCATGTATTCCCCTGTTGATACACATCTGAGTTATTTCTAAGTTTCATTTCTTTTCACTAAAGTTCCTATGCACATCTTTAGTGGCCATGGATGTTCATTTCTCTTGGGATGCAATAACCCCTCAATATCTGGGGTAGATTGATTCCATGACCCCCTCAGATATCTAGATCAGGGGTGGTGAACTAACTCCCTTATATAAAATAGCATGCTACCTGCATACAACCTCGTACATCTCCCGTATACTTTAACCCGTCTCTAGATGACTTCTAAGACCCAATACAATACAAATGCTACGGAAACGGTTGTCCTACTGTATTGTTTAGGGAATCACGGCAGCAAAATAGTGTGTAATGCCCAGCACAGACAGTTTTTTAAACTCTATTCAGGGGCGGATATTTGAACATGTGGACGAAGAACCGGTGGATACAGGGAGCAGACCGTGTACTTGGAGCTGAGGCACGGCTGAGCAGTGCGTTTTGCTTTAGCAAATGTGGGAGTGCGTGTTTTAGATTCTGCTTCGGCTTTCTCGTCTGTAAAACGGCGCCCGCCACCTCCGGCTGCATGTGAGGTTTGGATGTGATCATCTATGTGAAGTGGGAAGAAAGAAGCAAGATCCAGCGTGATAGCTACAGCCAAATACCGTTCACATAAAGTTTAAAAACCTGCGTGAGCAACATGACATAATGTTTATGGATACATAATCGTGGAATAAACATTGAGAAACATCGATTGGCATAATAAACCCCATGCCGAGGCTCTCGCTGGGAGGGTGGGGAACTGAGAGCGGGGCTGTGTGTGGGGCTCGGCTCTGTCTGCAATGCCTTGTTGAGGAAGAAAAATCTGGAGAAAACAGATCAGAAGGTTATGATTCTTCAAAGCTGAGGTTTCTGATATTTTCCCTATTCTTGTCTGTGTATTTGAAACATTTTTCATTAAACAGATGAAGTATTGCTAAATATATAATATCGACCTACCAAATATTAATACTATGTAATGATTTGCATACTGCTAGGATACAGTATGCAAATGAGCACTAGCTATTGTTATTATGAATATTGATTGTCTATTGTTAGCTGGATGCTTTATCCCTGGGTTCTGGGGTGGCGGGTAAATCCCACCTGGGAAGCCAGATCCCATCCAACCAGCCAACCAGCGTAGACTCAGGTCTTGCCCAGGTCCCAGCTCGTAGTAGGTGGTTGGGAAATGCTAGCGCCTGTCATTTTCTTAGAATGATTGGAAGTCACTAAACGTGGTGACTTTGGCTAAACACATTGGCCCTTCTGGGTGTCCGATTGTAACCACACCAGGAAACAAAGAGACCAAGGAAACACTGATGTGGAGAGAGGCGGAAAGCTGCTCACAGCTCCACCGAGAACCTGGCCGGGTGAATTATTCTGCTTCTCCCAACACCCGCGCGGGTACCCACCAGCCAGGCTGCGCCTGACAACACACCCGGCTCTAACAAATGGGGCTCTGGCACTATTTATTTTCCAAACGGGGTTGAATTTCAACTCATTGTGGGAATACAGTTAGGAAAAATAATGACCAGGAAACTCACATACACACACCGCTGCGCACAGCACACACACATTAGCACACACAGAATAAGAAAACAGCAACCAACCTTCCTGGGGGGAGATAGGAAAGATAAACAAAAGGAGCTCTTTTGTGTCAGCCCACAGGCTGTGTGTGTGGATGTGCATGTGCGTGCACATGTGCGTGTGTGTGTGTGTGTGTGTGTGTTATGAGGGGGAAGCCTGAGAGGCAGGTGGACAAGAATGCCTTGCTGAGGAGATGAGAGGACTTCCCCGACGCAGTCTTAATTCAGGCACCAAGAAGACGCTTTGTAATTTGTGTTGCCCCACCCGACTGGGCAGAATCACCCTGCATCTAATTTCAATAACGTCTTGGGCAAGAGCCAGGGTCTGAGCCATCAACAGTGTCCCTGGCCTGGCCTGGATGTGGAGTGGGAGGCTGCTTTGGGCCCCCATGAGGGCCCAGGACAGAGCAATCGTGATGTTAATTGCTCCCTCATGGGCTCGGTCTACAGTGATACTGATGCCCAGGTCTCTGGTAGCTCCATCAGGGCAGGAAGAGGGGTGCAGATGGGCAGGTTGGGGGAGGCCCTACTGCCATCTGCTTCCTGGGTTGAATCTCACCCGTGAAATCGTAGGGTTGCTGGGCGCGGTCCTTCTACAGCCGATGGCACTTGGAGCCTCTGGGTTGACGATGAGACGGTGCTACTTCCAACCTGTGTGCTGGTCCCTGCGGAAACTCAGTTTGCTCATCTGCAAAATGGGGCAAGGCCACCTCCCTGGGTGAAGGTGACAATGGTAATCTGACACATCTGGCCCAAGGTCTGGCACAGAGCTGTGCCTGCTGGCTGGGTCTGAGTTTAAAGAGGAGACGGAAGCAGACTCTTTGGAGCTGAGAGTGTGGAAGGGAAGAGCAGCTCGGACTGGGGCGTGGAAGGGGTCCCGATGGCAGATGCGGGGACGGCGCCATGCTGATCTAGTAGGCACCTACCTCACTGTGGGAGCTTACGTGTGCCATCTTGGGTCATATTTGCTCTCACAGAGAGGCTGTGTTCCTCTCTGCTGGGCCTGTGTTGATTCTGCCAGTCCAGCTTCCAGTCTTCCTTATTCCTGCTAAAGACACGTTGATTTTCATCCAGAAAAAATGTCCTTGTGTGCTCCTAACCGGGCTGCATGCTGACTGCCATGGCAGGCTGACCGGACGCTGTCCCTGGCCTCGGTGACAGACAGTTGGGAGTGTAAAGTACTCTGGAAATGACGCGATCGCAGGACTTCGGCCATGACTGTGAGAAAAGGGGGAGTCTTCCAGTGATGATGGCTAAACAATATGATGCAGGCATCTTCTTCTGGATCCTCTTTGCTACCAGGGGCAAGGTCCTACGTACAAACAAAACCAGCATGAACAGATCAGAGTGGAGAAAAGACAGAGCCCGGGAACGGGGCTTTGAGCACCTAGATCCAGCCATGCCTGAAAGCCATCACTGGACTCTGCAGCACTGTGAACTAATACACCCCATCTCTTGAGCTAGATGAATCACGCTGCCATCCCTCAAATCCAAAAGGACCCCAACGCACCCCAGTTTGATACCAGCAATACATGGTTTGGGGAAGCCAGGAGGGCACTCTGTGTGCAGCCACAGAGTCCTGCAGCAGAGGAGCCAACATCCCCTCAGACCTCTGTAGTCTCACCCGCCTCCCATTCTGCTATTGATGTTAGCTGCTGGGTTATTTTCTTGCGTCTGGAAGATTGAGGGTGATAGCAGCAATTAGCCCCATGGAAGGTAATAGTTGGTGACCCCACATGGCATGGGGGATGACTCCCCACCTCTCAACCTCACCCGCCACCTCTGAAGGCCGTCTGTGCCAATGCTTGCACTTTTTTCTTTTTATGTTTTTCATGTCATTTTCTTTTTAAATAGTTTCCAATTCACAAGAAGCTGCAAAATAGCAAGGAGGGTCTCACCCAGCTTCCCCTGATCACTCTATCCCGTGTAACCATAATCAAACGATCCAACCCCAGGACCGATCCAGCACGATGCTAGCAGCTTGAACACAATCTGATTTGGTTTTCACCGTTTTTACGCGACTTGTTCTTTTTTCCTCTTTCTCTTCCTCTTTCTTTCTTTCTGTCTGTCTGTCTGTCTGTCTGTCTGTCTGTCTTTCTTTCTGTCTTTCTTTCTTGCTTTCTGGAGATTGAACCCAGGGCCTTTGCACAGAGCTACATCTTCAGCCCTTTTAATATATTTATTTATTGCACTTGGAGACAGGGTCTCTCTGAGTCATTGGATTACCCAGGCTGAGCTCAAAGTTTTGGTCCCTTGGCCTCAGCCTCCCTTGCTAGTTCTCTGACCCTGTAACTGCACCCCTTCAGGAATGTTATACTAATAGT
Organism: Hystrix cristata; assembly: GCA_004026905.1. Classification (NCBI taxonomy): domain Eukaryota; kingdom Metazoa; phylum Chordata; class Mammalia; order Rodentia; family Hystricidae; genus Hystrix; species Hystrix cristata. The sequence goes on along the minus strand of PVJO010005830.1, from coordinate 68,039 downwards.
GCTGGTGTGCATGATCCTTCGAGACTTACTCTGCCACCCAGTGTAGTGTCTGTGAGATCTGCTCAAAGTGTGGTGTGTGTCAGTGGTTCGTTCCACCTTGTGGCTGAGTGGTGTCCATGACGCAAACCTGCCTCGGTGTGTTTAGCCATTTCCCTGCGGGAGGCCTTTGGGGTTATTTCCTGTTTGGGACAATTATGGATAAAGCTACTATGGGCATTCACATACAGATTTTCATGTGACAATTTAAGAAACGTCCGCCCGTTTTCCAAAGCAGTTTCCTGGAACATGCCCCAGCAGTGGACTGTGGGACACAAGATCTTCCTGCCTACCTTCTCTGTGTGAGTGACACCACATTTGGAGAATGTTCTGGAATCACAGAAAATACACTGTCACAGCTCAGTAAGAGTTCTTAAAAACAAACATGAGAAGACCCAGAATTTGCCTTCAGAGAGTATAATGCTCTCTAGCAGTAGCCATCTTGTCACGGTAACAGAGCTCCTCTCTCTTTATGGCCGAGTAGTACCCCATTATGTGCATGTACCACCTTCTCATCTGCCTGTGGCCATGTGCGTTGATTTCACGTCTTGGCATCGTGACTAAAGCTGCAATGAACACATGAGTGCAGACTTCTCTGCCATATCCCCATGTCATTTCCTTGTATACATACCCAGGAGTGGGATTGTATCGGTCAGACAAATACACAGCAGTGATGCGGCCAAAAAGGCTTGTATTCCAAGGCGGTCTTAGTTCCCGACGAGAAGCACCATGCTGGGTGCGGTGAGACTCTGGAAAATTCCAGCAAAGTGTAAAGATGGAGTGAGCCTCCCCGGTGGCCCCGACCCTGCTGGGATCCGAGTTCCTTCGCGCTGGCTCCTTTCATACCAGCGACTGTCGTCCACCCTTCCGGACTGCTGCAGCGCACAGTCCTTCTTCAAGAAGAGGGAACATGAAATGAAACAGAACAAAACCAAAACGCCGCTGCAGGCCAGGCCCGCTCTCACTCTCTCCACGGCCCCTCAGTGAGCAGGCCCACCGCTCCCAGCCCTCCCGGGACACCTGCTTCCCTCTGCCCACTCGCTCAGGGCCTGGATCTCTCCTCGCACTCTCCCCTCCCGCAGGAGGCCCTGGAGCGAAAGCCTCGGTCACTCACCCAGGGGGCGGCCTCCAGGGGCACGCAGACACCCCGCGTCCCCTGTGTCCACCCGCTATGGATGGTGTGGCCTCCCTGGCTCCAGTACTCTGGTGACTGCCGTTTGTATTTTACACACACACCACATACACAAACACACACGCACACACATGAATTACATATATATGTGCACTCACTATGTGTACTCTACATACCCCGTTTACAACATATATGCTATATAATACGTACATGATATAATCTATCTTAATGATCTAATGTATTTTATATATAATAGATCATCAGATATTTACGTATTTATATATTATGTGTATTTGCACATGCATACATTATATAAAATATATGTAAAATATATAAATATGAAAATAATACCTATTAAATATGTGTTAGCTATTCTTTCATATATTCTGAAATATTTACATATTTGATCTATTATACCTTATTGAATATATGAGCACATATAGCTGCATACACATGGTGTATACACAGACCTAGAGTTGGTACGCAGAGGAGACTGGCTCAGGACTCCCCGTAGATAACAGAATCTGGGGGTGCTGAAGTTCCTTGTAAAAATGGCCCAGCGCTAGTGCGCTGTCCAGGTAGCACCTCCTGTATGTGTGAAATCATCCCTAAATGACTTGTCCCGAACGCAAGGCCTGCCCAGCATTTCGTTCAGTTGGATTCAGCATAGTACACGTCATGCAGCCAACTCGAGTTTGGCCTTTTGGAATTTTCTGAAACTTCTTAAAAAATATATTTGGTCTAGAGTTGACGGAATCCATGGATGTAGAATCCATAAATACAGAAGATCAATTGTGTAACATTCTTTATCACCTGTGTGTCTGTCTGTCCGTCTGTCTCTCTATCTATCTGATCTAGCCCATGGTTGGTGGTGAAGTTCTACTCTCCAACCGTTTTTCAGTCTTTGGAAACTCAGGCCCCATCACTCTCCCGTGTTGCCCTCACAATGACCTGTAGCAAGGTGGCTATCATTTTTCCAGTCCTACAGATGAGATACAGGCAGCGAGCACAGAGAGGTGGGCCATGTTTGCTACTGTGATCGATCCGAAACTGAGGTAAGATTTGAATGAAAGACATTGTAGACACAAATATGCAATGCAGATGTCCACATAGGTGTCTATATAGATATGTGTCTTAGTTCTCATGGTTATAACAAAATATCTGAGACTGAGTGATTTATAAAGAAGAGAGGTTTAGCTGGGCATTTTGGTGGGTGTGTCATCTAAGCACTCTGGGAAGCTGAGGCAGGAGGATCACAAGTTCAAGCCCGGCTTTGAGCAACTTAACAGTTTAGCAGAAGCGTGTCTCAAAATTAAAAAAAAAAAAAAAAGAAGAAGAAAAGAAAGAAAAGGACTGGGGGGTAGCCTGATGCAAAGGCCCTGGGTTCAATCCTAAGTATTGAAAGAAAATCAGAGGTTTATTTGGGGGCTGGGAAGTCCCAGAGCTCGGTGCTGCATGCAGGCACGCCTCTGCTGCGTCCTGGCATGGTGGAGGGCGTCACACAGCAAGACGGAGCAAGCGTGCTAGCTTGGGTCTCTCCTCCTCTCCTTACAAAGCCATCGTGTCATCACGGGGCCACCCTCACACCTCAGCCAACCCGATCACCTCCCAGAGCCCCCCATTCAAACATGAGACCATCAACACATGACTCCAGGATTCAGTTTTCAGCATGTGAAGTTCCAAAGCACGGCAGAATTTAAAGAGGAGCTCAACCCTGCTTTCACTGTATTTCGTGACAATGACTGGCTTTTGGGCTGGTAAGGGGACAATGTGACATGGGAGACAGAGCCTGAGTTTTCTCTCTCTGGAGCCAGGGCAGGCACGCCCTGGGTTCTCGGCAGTCATCACCCTCCTTCTCTAATACTCCAGACTCTTTCAGGCGACAACTAGGAGGCAGCTCTCCTTGAATAATTCATTCAAAAATTCAAACAAGGACTTTGCACCTCTCATGTGCCAGATTCTGTGCCAGGCATTTGGGTGGTGGCCATGGAGAGGGCAGAGACCTTCCTTCCAAGGGGCTGGCAGGAGAGGAAGGGTGCCCAGGTCACCCACCAGCACAGCAGGACCTAGCAGGGCTGTGAAGAGTCCAGGCAAAGGCCGCAGGCAGTCAGGAGCGAGGGGTGTTGTCTGGAGTAGGTGGAGGAGAGGAGATAGCCAGGGAATGCTTCCTGGCAGAGGAGACACCAAAGCCAGACCTGGCTGCTCTCTCGCGGTAGGTGGAGCCTTGGTTCATCACAACCAGGACGGGGGTGGCGGTTGCAAAGTGTCTGGGGGGCTGGGCTTGAAGAAGGGTGAAGACAGGTGAACAGCGCGCGCCTGCTGTGTCTCTAGGACCTGCAGGTACCTGGGAAGTGAGTGTGTTATATGCACCCCTGTCACTTTTCAGGAAGAGGCAAAAATCACATCTTTGAAAGGAACACCTCTTGGTTTTTAAATATTGCCAAAGAATCTGATATAAAAACTGAAGAAAATAACAACCACCAAAAAAAAAGACCCCAGACCGCACCACCCATCCCAAAATGTTACTTGTCTACATTGACAGCAAGCAGGCGGCAGAATTCTGCCCCCAGGCCCCTATTGGGTCAGCTCTTTCTTTGACCCCTCCCAGCAAAACGTGACCTTAAAAGACATTCTCCAAATATTTAAGCTTCAGAAAAGAGACCCCCCCCACTTTCCACCTGGCTGGGTTTATTTTTAAAGCAAGGCTTCCTTGTCTGCGTTGGACTGGATGGGTGGAGAAAATAATTAGAATTGATTTCTCCGCACCCACTCAGGAACAGAATGGGAGACGACGTTAGTCTCTATACAGGAGAGAAGAAGGGGAGAGAAAGAAAGAAATTTCCTTCCCATCTCTGTCTAATTCCATGGGTCGTCTTCTCCCTTCTTGGACTGTTTCAGTGGCGTCTTTTGATTACAACATTGGTTTGAAGAGACACTAATTGTAGCCTGCTTACAATGCTTGTAATTATGCGTATTACATTTTGATTCATTTCCATATGTCAACACCACTACGAGATGGGGGGGTGGGTGGCTGAGAACCGCTTTTATAATCGGTTATTGTCTATGGGGAAAAAAATCCCTACAGAACGTGAGTGAAGTGTTCTTTGTTGAAATTGGAAATAAGATTATACATAAAAGTCGTCCTCTGACATCCAGAAAATGGACAGTTTAAAATAAATTGCTGCCGCTGATCAACAAGATTGCTAGCTCCTCTTTTCCCTTTTACACTAATGAGGGAAATACTTTCCAAGTCTCTAATAGCAATATGTTCAAGGGTGTCATTTCAATAGCTTTCTTCTTAATAAAAGATGACCCCAATATTCCCCCCTAAGCTGAAGACATTGTCCTAGCCCGACGTATTTGTGATTCGAGGCTCCTGGTGGAAAAGAAAAGAAAGACAGAACGGAGGGGATGGGATGGCGGGGAGATAGTGACCACATATCCTAAGATTGCGCTGAACGGCGTGGCGGGGCAAAGAGCAGCGTCAGGGACCTTGTGGTCCAAAGAGAGATGACTTGGAGTCAAATAATAAATAAATAACCCAAACAAAACAACAGCCTCCAGCTGCGGGTGGGTACACATTGCTTCCTGCTGGAGACGTCCTGGGCAGAAGCACCTTTCACACTGGAGACGAAAAGATTCCTACTTCTCAGCCAACATTTGCCCACAGAGGCCAGAGAGGTCGTTGCCTGCAGTTCTGGATGCTGGAAGATGCTGAAGGTTACTTCAGGATCGCAAGTGGAAGGTTTCAGTGAATGGCGGGACCAGCCAGTGGTTCGGAGCAGAAATCGCAAAGAGCCTGTGGGGAGGCAGAGATGGAGGGAAAGGGCAGGAGTCCGGCACGTCCCCTCATCGCATATACAGGGTGTTACGGCTCACTGTGGCCCTCCCCGATTCGATCTGTAATTGAGGCCCTGTAATTGTAGAAGGCGACTGTCTGCATTTGGAGGCAGGGACTTGAGAAAGGTGATTAGATTAAATGAGGCCTTTGGCTGGGCACTGAGCTGGTCTGATCCGTGTTCTAAAAGATCAGGCCATGTGGGGTCCCTGGGGACTCGAACCCACACAGGACAGGCCATGGGGACACAGTGTGCTGGAGGGCGCTACATGCCCAGCAGGGAGCCCTCAAGGGAAACCAAGTCTGCAGCACCTCGAACTTCCAGCCGGCAGAATAGGAAGACAGCACACTTGCATTGTTCACACCACCCAGTCGGAGGTATTTGGCTCTAGCAGCTCTTTGTCTCCTTGTGACTTGGTTGCTCCATCTGTAAATGGTGAGGAAAGCGCCTACCGAATTACGAGACCAGCACTGGGGACAGGGACCGAGCCTCACCAGCCACTGAGCTGCCATCTTGGTTAAGGAGGCGGCCGCTGCGTCACTGGGTGACCGTGTTCAATGACAGTAAAAATAGGAACGAAGGTCCGCTGGGTCTTCGGCTTCTGCCTGGTGCCCCTACAGGGTAAGGGCTCCCTCCCACAAGCCCTCCGCTATGGAAGTGTGTCCTCTTCTTCCTACTCGAGAGGGAAAATCCCACCTGGCCAAGCAGGATCTGAACCCATTTTGGCTTGCACAGGCTCCCCGGGACTTTGGTGTGAGAACCACTCAGATCTTCTAACCTTCACTTGGGAAGCCACCAGGGGCACAATGGGATGACTTCTCCCCGGCCGCCCTCCCCACCCCCATCTCCCACCTACAAGGCCGGCTACCCTTTGATCTCCAGGTCACCTCATGGGAATCAAACACTTTCCCAGGCTGGGATTGGGGATCCAGTTCTGACCACAGAGTAATTCCCGACGGGCAATATTCTGGAGAGGTTTGCGTTTTACGTGGCCCAGTTGTATAACACACATCTGCGGTGTGCTTTACGCCCTCCGGGGGCACAAACAGGGCTCCTCACGGCTTCACCTCCTGTCTTGGCACCTACCTGGGCAGCCTCCAGAGTGCTCACCCCTGTGGCCAGCTGGTTCTTCCGTGGAGTCCAGCAGAGGCCACGCGGCAACAGGCTTTGTCTCAGTGTGCTGGGGTCTAAAGGGAAGTGGCCAGCGGGCAGCGAAACAGCAGAGGAAAACACCCTCGGGCCATACGCTGACCTGGGAGGTGGTTCCCGGCCACCCGGTTCCTCCCTTGTGACTCGTACTGGTGACAGCAGCTGGGTTTTGCTGTCTTGGAGGACCGTGGTCACAGTGTGAAAACTGCTCTCCAACCTAGCAGTCAGAGGCCTGGAACCCTGTTTTACAGAACAGGAGGTGGAGGCTCTGTCTTAGTCTCTCTCCTGTGCCTGGAACAAAATACCCAACACCACAGCCCAAGTGAAAAGAGCCTGATTTCGACTCATGGCTCAGAAATTTCAGTCCGTCTGCAGGCTCGCACACAGAGAAACGGCACGGTGCAAGGGCCTGGGCAGAAGGAAGCTGCTCCATGAGGGCAGCCAGGAATACAGAGTGAAGAGAGGAGCCAGGGAGGGAGATACCCCGCCTGCGTCCAGGTCACGTCCCCAGCTGACCAGGCGTCGCCTCCCAACAGCATGTCCAGCTATGAGCTGCATAGTACAGTGTCCAATGAGCCAAGCACCTTCCAAACACATGAGGCTCAGAGACGCCAAGCGACATGTGGAAAGTCACACAGGAGCAGGGTGGAGCGGAGGCAGAACTGGAACGTGGAGCCATCTGGTCTAAAACCCACTCTCCTACCTGGGTCGCCCAGCACTCCCATGCAAGCCCCGCCTGGGCAGGGTGCTTCCTGCCTGCTCTTTTGCTCAAAGTCAGCCTCGACCCTGCTGCCAGCTTCCCACACAGCTCGGGGTGGTCCTAGGACCTGATTTTGCTGCCGCTGCCTTTGTGGTCATGCTGTGGGCAGGGCACCCCAGGTCTGTGGGTCCCTGCCCTCTCAGATCTGGATGGGAACTGCAGCAGCCGCTTCTGTTTGTTGTTTTGCTTTTGCTTTTTGTGTGGTTGTTTGTGTGCCTCTGCATCATCTCCATGTCTTTTTCAACTTGTGTTCCTTCGCCGTTAGCTTTGCAAGTAGCATCGATGTGAATGGGTGTTGATTTGAGCCTACCGGCACCCTGGCTTGGCAGGGTGTGTCCCTCAGAGTTCCACATGCGGGAAGCTCGGTCCCAGCATGGTGCTGATGAGGCAGTGGAGCCACTGTGAGGTGGGAACTGGCAGAAGGTGATCACATCCTGGGCCCTGCCCTGGGCAGAGACGGCTGCTGTCTTGTGGGACAGGTTGGTTCCCTGGAGGACGGGTTGTCTTGAGGGAGCCTGGCACTAGTTTCTTACCCGCTCACATGCAGGACCACCATGTGATCCCATCTGCCCTGAGCAAGGCCCACGGGAGTCCAGAGGATCCACACACCAAGCTGTTGTTGGATTTTACACCTAAAATGTCCCTTAAAAGGCCAACTTCTAAGTTGTTTTTCTCAGGTATTTGGTCACAGCACTGAAAAGCAGACTAACACACTTTGGGACCTTCAGGACTATGAGCTAAATAAATAAATCTTCTTCTTTATAAAGTACTCATCCTCTGGCATTTTGTTACAGCAGCAGAAAAAAGGTGAAGACGCCTAGTCTCTGCCACCCCCAGGCATCGACGAGGAGGAAGAGTGGTCCTGCCTACATTTTGGGCTACATAAACATAGGTCCCATCTGCCCCACTCATCTCTGGCTCCCCTGCCCTCCAGGGGTCCTGGCTCACCTTCAGTGCCGTCGACAGTAGCTCAGCTCCTGTGATTACCAGCCCCTCCGTGTGCAGGTGATCACCGCCCTCCTGGAATGGACACTCCAGGGAAAGGGGAGGCTGAGGGACAAGAGGGTGGGAAGGGAGGAGGGAGGTGTAGCAGCCACTTCTGTGGCCGAGACAAAATCCTTGACACCCACAATTCAGAGGAGGAGAGGTTTATTTTGGTTCATGTTTCAGTCCATGGGCAGCTGGCTCCAAAGGAGCAGCAGCATGACAGAAGAGGAAGAAAACTTACAGGAGCCAAAAAACAGAGAGAAGGGAGAAGGTGGGGGCACCAACGCACCCTCGCAGTCTCCCTACCCAGCGGCTCGGCTCCGTGGCAGCCCACATCCTAACATCACTCGGCTACTGAAGAAATCCGGGGGTGAATCCACCTCTGTGGACAGCGCCCCCATGAGCCAGCCACCTGCCAAACACGTGAGACTTCCAGGGACAGCGTGGGTCTAAACCACACGAGGGAAGAGAAGGAAGAGGAGAGGGAGGGCAAGGAGGACGGAGAAAGAGAGAGGGGTGTCCGTACACAGAAAGATTACAAGATTTAGAAAATTCAAGAGGTTCCGATACCAATGGCCTTATTCATTCTTCAGCAATTCTTTTCTATTACTTCATCACGCTGATTTCTCTTACAAGGCTGAGGCCATGTGATGTGTTTAGCGAATTTTTAAAATGAGAGATTTGGGGGCTTGAAAAGGTGAAAACTGGGCTAGTCCAACTTATTCATTTTACTGATGAGGAAATTGAAGCCCAGAGAGGCTAAGTTGGATGGAAAAGAGAAAGATCAAGAGATAAAGGCAAGAAAAGAGGGAGGGAGGAAAGGAGGGGATAAGAGAATGATGGATGAGTGGATAAGGGATACACGGGTGGGTGGGTGGATGGAGGGAAGATGGATCACGGATATATGGGTGAATGAGTGGCTGGATGGATGAAAAGACGGACAGTTGAGCAGATAAACTGATGGACAGAAGGAAGGAAGGAAGAGGAAGGTTTCCGTATGTATTTAACCTCCGTGACTTCTGAGCCACGTCTGCCCCCCCGAGTCAGGGTTGCACTTGCCCTAGCCCTGCCATCTCTGCACCCCTCGTCTCCCCACACCCCTCCTTGCTGCTGGGATCACGGAGCCCTCCTCCAGAAAGGTAATTTTGCCCTCTAATTACAGCACTTGTAGAAGTAGGAGAGGAGCTCGTTCTTCAGAAATAAGTCAATCCCAGTTAAAAGGCCACCCGGTTTGTTTCTGTAACAATGCTCTTTAGGAAATTGGGCGCCACTCCCTCTGCTGACGGGCACCCCATCCGTCATCACAGCCCGAGCCACATCGCATTCTGTTGCCAAACAACATAGCACAAGTGGGATGATACATCAAATTGGAGATCGGCGGGGAGATGGAGTTTAGCAGAGAGCTCTCAACTGAGGAGATACAGAGCACCAAGAAAGGGGAAGGGCTCAGAGTCTTCGCCATCAGAGGTGGATGGAGGAAGCTCAGTGGCACAGGAACCCTGAGCCCAGGAAAGCCACAGACGAAAGAAAGGGGTGGAAAGACTCTTTAAAATATTCCCTCCATTCAGACATCCAACAGCCATGTGAAAGTTCTGTTGTTCCCATTTTATGGAAAGGAAACTGAGCTCAGAGATGTTAGGTGGCTTCCCTGAGGCCACACAGCTCCTAAGCAGCAGAGCCAGGATTTGAAGTTGGATCTGCTCATGCTGGAACCCAGTGTGCTGGCACACGAGGAGGGACAGAACCAGACTCCCCTTTAGATGTGAACATCATACTTGACTTTCTGAGGCTTGCCAGAAGCACGGGACTCCCCAGGTACCCTAAGCTCGCCCTGAGGCCTGCAGGCCTCTGTGCTGGGTGTGTCCGGGGCTGCAGAGGGATGCACCTGAGCCGTGCTGGGAGGAGGGAGGCTGCAGAGAGGGTGTGTCTGCGGGTGCTGAGCAGGGACCTGACTTTGGCCTCAAGGTGAGCAGTTCCTCCCCCTCTTATGGCCTCAGCAGGGCACCCAGCTCTGCCCCGGACGGGACTGAGGAAGGTGTTCGGGTCTCCTCTTCTGGCTGGCTGGCTTCTTCCAGAGTCTGCGCTCTCTCTTTCCTGGCTGATCCAATCGGGAGAAATGTCCCTCCAGAGTGACTCTGCCTGGGGCGGTGGTGACCTACAGCACGCATGCCAAGCAGACTGTTTGAAAGCGCTGAAGGTTCTGAAGGTTCGCCAGCCCTGGCCTGGGGGGCTTAGGCCTGTCATCTGCCCTACAAGGGCACAGGGGAGAACACTCGTAACAGGTATAGTTTGCTTTCATTCTCTGTAAATACATCCAGTACAGAATGCGGCCCCAAGCTCAGTAGGGTTCTATCAATTGGCGGCTCCCATCATTGCTGGGATGTGAAAGGACCAACCTTAGACGCAAGAAGAAGGCGAGAGTTATTGACACAGAGGGGAGACTCAAGTTGGGTTTTTTTTTTTTTTTTGGTGGTACCGGGGATCGAACTCAGGCCCTTGTGCTTACAAGGCAAGCACTCTAAACACTGAGCTAAATCCCCAGCCCCTCAAGTTGGGTTTTGAGATATGTGTAAGAGCTTGGTAACAGGTGAACATCCTAGAGGAAAAGACATTCCTGGAAAAGAAGTTAACAGAATGAAAGGCAGGGAGCAGTGGCCAACTCGGGGAATAATGTAATTTAGGAAGTGGGTGCTCTCTGGCTTGCTGAGAGGCAAGAGAGGCAGAATGTGCGATATAATATAAAGCCTTCTTATGATTATACCTTTTGGTGATTCTAAAGACACTGTTTGAGTTCCTTTGCTAAAAACATTGTACTGTGTTTCTCAAATTTGAAGCTAATCAGTTAGGTTATGCAAACATGTGGGATCTTAACGATTATTTCCCTTTCTTTTCCCCTCCTTTCTTTCAAATGAAGGGAGATGGACTCTATATTTTAAAGAGCATAAAAATGTCCTGGGGCATTTGTGGAAATACAGATCCTGGAGATTCCAATCCTGGTTGTGCTCGGCCTGCACCAGGGAAACCGTGCTCCCTGCAGATCTTGAGTGAGGGCCCTGGGAGGGAGGAAATACTCTTCGTGTGGAAGCAGCCACCCCAGGGATTCCACGCCGCTCACCGACATCTCCCCAAAGATGCGCAGCCGTTTCAAGTCTTGAGGAGGCAGGAGAAGGGGTGGGGCGGGGGGGCCGGATTTCACAGAAAGAACCTTGCGAAATCACAGTAGCACCTTTTGCTGTGGGTCCTCTGCAACATCTTATTAAAAAAAGATCAGTGGGCCCTCCGAATTGATCATAAACTATTTCTGTCAATGTCACACTCAAGCGTGTTGAGGGAAGTTGGGAGGCACATCTGCTAAATCGAAAGGCTTTGGGGTTTGAGAACAAACAAATAATAAATAAATGAATATGTAAGACAATGGGGAGGGAGGGGAACTTTCTCTCTGAGCTGGGAAACAAGAAACCCAAGGCGGAGAGGAAATGATGGGTCCATGTTGCAGGGTGTGCTCAGAGGGAGGTGAATGAATGAGTGAGGGAATGAACAGTGTTTCAAGGACAGTACAAAGCAGCAATGCCTAGACTGGGGGCTTGGAAAGAAGCCCGTTTCTGGTCCCTCGTGGTGGGTTTCAGCAGTGGGAACTGCCGGTGGCTGAAATGAGCTACCACTCTGGGCAGCCTGGACCCTCCCGAGCAGCTGTCTTGCTCATGGAGGAGAGAGAAGGGATAGGAAATAAGAAAACGGACTCAAATAAGAGATTTCCTGTGGGCACAGCAGGAAGGCCTCGGCGAATCATTCATCCTGATCCGCAGGTGGGCTAAGTGGGACCCTGAGAGGCCAACATTCTGCCGAGGCTGCACCGTGCTAGCTGTCACACAGTAGTCCCGTTCCGCTTCCTGCGGCGAGCATCCGATGCAGCCAAGGGGTCCAGATCAGTGTCGGGGACTCCTAGGGCCCCAGAGGAGCTGACAGCAGGCAGAGTAGCTTGTGCTACCTGAGATGACGCAGGACATTTGTGGAGCCCGATCTCGCATTTTTTTGTGGCTGCAAAATACAGAGCGAGGGCCCCGTGCAGTGAGCCACACGTAGCCACAGGCCGGCAGTGCGCCCGGACTCTGGGTCAGCGAAGGGAAGATCGGAGCGGCCTGCTCCCTGCATTTTCCTGCCCCCCCATCAGCGGCCCAGCCCTGTGCAGTGTGAGGTCACCTGCTTCTCGTCACAGCAGAGGCTCACCGTCGCCCTGGGGCCCCTCACACACGCTGCCCTGGAGAGCAGGCTGTCCTGCCGTCTCCTCGTCTCCCGCTCATCTTGCGCTCCTGAAGGGCCCAGGCACAGCCGGATGAGGGTGTCTCCACACGGTCTGTAATCCAGCCCGCGGTCTGTGGGCATCTCAGCCTTCGGATGACTCTTGTGCCGGGTGTTGGCGGCGTGGGACAGGACCCTGGACATGGGAGGCACTCCTGACGGGCACTCTGCACTCGCAGCCCGAGTAGCACTCAGAAGGCCACCTGTGCTCAGCAGGATCACAAGCCCAGCAGCCTGTGTGCCTCCCAGCCCAGAGGAAACCGTGCTTTCACTGGAGACCTCGCGAGCTCCCCGGCAGCTCCTTGCCTTGGGCATGTTGTCAGGTGGGCAGAGCAGGTTTCTGCCCTGAGGGACCCTCCAGCGCGGGCCGGGGTGGTTAGGAACGGGACAGAGAGGGCTGCAGAGCCCACGTGGTTGCCCAGCACTTTCTAATGCAGTGTTCCCACCATCTACCAAGTGTACACTTTGGGAGGGGCTCACGGGATGTTGCAGAGACCAGAGCTTCCTCACTCCTTCCACCGAGGGCTGAAGAGGATATTACCACTGGAGGAAACTGAGGCTCAGAGTCATTACATAACTGCTCGGCATCACCTGTGGAAGGAGCGATGGAACTGGAGTCCGCCTGTCTGTCTGACTCCAACCCGACCCCCTTGGGCCAAGCTCTGCAGTGGGGCTCGGCTCGGCAGGCAGCGGCCCGCCCCGTGGAGGGGGTAGCCCTCTGTGGGGTCCCAGATGCAGCAGTCAGAGGAGCCGGTTCAACTGCTTCTCCTGCAGCAGGCTCAGAGCCCCCACGGTGACATTTCCAAAGCTTCAGGCCATCTGGATACCTTCCACACCCCGGCCTCCAGAATCAGGGCCTGCTCCTCCGCGGGGACCTTGGCTCTTCCTATGAGACACCGACGCCTGTCCACCCCCTAGAAGACCCGCCCAGCCTGGTGTAGCGCCTCCCCAGCGCCCTCTCGAGCTACAGCCCCACTCGTGTGCCAAACGCTGCTCATTCTGCCACTCGACCTTCACCTGAGGGCCCCGCTGCTGGATAGGCTCCTCCTCCCTCTTCACCCACCTGCCTCCTCTGACCCTCTGCATCCTGTCACAAACGCCACTTCCCACCCAACGCAGGTCAGCTCCTTTTGGCTGTGAACTCTCGTCACGCTGTATTCCTCTTCTCTGTGGCACTTGTATTCAGTATCATTTTATATGCGTGTGTGTGGCTGGCTGATGAGTCTGTCTTCTTTGCTTCACTGGAAGCATTTTAAGTGCAGAGATCAGTGCTGACACATAGTAGGAGCTCACAAAGCATGTGTTTGTGGGTGGGGAGTGGATGGATGGATAGTGGGTAGATAGGTAGGTGGATGGGTGGGTGGATGGGTGGATTGGTGGGACAGTTAATAGTTTGATGGGAGGGAGGATGGGTGAGTAGATGGTTGGGTAAGTGAGTGGATGGGTGAATGGGTGGGTGAATGGGTGGACTGGTGGGTGGGTGGATGAATAGATGGGTGGTTGATGGTTGAAGGAGTGGATGGGTGGGTGGGTGAATAGATAGATGCGTGGGTAGATGGGAAAATATAAATAGGTGGGTAAGTGGGCAGGTAGATGGAGGGATGTGTAGATTTATGGGTAGGTAGGTAGGTGGAGAGATGGATGGATGAGTGGACTGGTGGGTGGGTGGGTAGATGGATAGTTGGATGGATAGATAGGTAGATTGGTGGGTGGATGGATGGATGGTAGTGGTTGGATGAGTGGGTAGATAGATGGGTAGGTGAGTGGGTTAATGGATGGACAGGTAGATGGCTGGACAGATGGATGGATGAGTGAGTGGATGAATAGATGGGTGGATAGATGAGTGGGTACATGGATGGATGGATGGGTGGATGGGTAGGTGGAAGCATCGGTGGATGGACTGGTGGTTGGATGGGTGGGTAGATGGATGGATGGATGGATAGGTGAATGGATAGATGGATGGACGGATGGATGGATAGGTGAATGGAGAGATGGATGCATGGATGGGTAGATGCATGGATGGGTAGATCGCCTTTCGGGTAGGTGGATGGATGGCTGTGGGGGTGGATGGATGGTAAGTGATGTTGCTTTCCCATACTTTTTGAATGCAAAGTGGAGTAGACATTTTTACTGACATTTTCTCCTTTCTTAAAATACGTCAAATCGCCCTACATGTGTCTTGCATTGGTCCAGACTGAGCTGCTCACAGAGACCAGCATTTTATCTATGTTTACTTAGCACTCTGAGGCATTAAGAGAGACTGCTAGTGCAGCGAGAAGATAGGAAGTTCCTTATCAGTATCAATAACTGCACCGCCTCGCTCCCTTCCCTAGCCCCAGTCAGCACGGGGTACTGAATTACGTCGCCCAGCTCGTGACTCCCTGTAGTGGAGTGACATGCTCACATGCGACAACGCTCTCTCCCTCCCGCCTCTTCACTCTGGGTTTGACCCCGTGTCTCGTGTTGGCCCGTGAGATGCTGGCACGGGGGCTGCTTGCCTCACCCGGGACCAGCCGCTTATCCACAGCAGGCCGGAGCCCTGTAGGGCAGACCGGAGCTCGGCGAAGTCAAGGTTGGCCGAGGTCCCCTCCACTGACCTTCAGACGCCTGAGTGTGAAGCTGGCACTTGCTGCCGACTCGTCTGTGGCTGCTGCGCGGTATTATCGTGGTCTTCTCGGATGAATACACCAGCTGTGTGACCTTCGGCGCGTGATTTCAGCTTCCTGTGCCCCAGTGTCCTCACTAGTTAAGGAATAACACTGTTCTCTACTGTTACCAGTCTTTCAGAGGTGCTGTGAGAACCACGTGTGGTGACAAGCACAGAGAACAGCGCCTGGCCCGTAAACGTCCGGATGCTTTGGGTAGGTCAGCATCACCCTCCTCAACGTCCTCCCCAGAGACTCCATCAAAGTTGCTCACGTGGAAACAGGAACGGGAGGTGGATGTCAATCATCATCAGAGTCCAGTAATGTCACAGTTAGGAGCTGAATTTTCCCTGATCTAAAGACTTCACAAGTTTGCAGTTTGCTGAATCCTCAGAACGGAGCTGTGAGCCTGACGGGACTGTTAGCCGCACCGAGAAGGAGGCTGAGGGGCAGAGAGTTAAGCTCACTTCCCAGCCAGGGAATGATGGGGCTGGGTTAGAAATGCCACACGCCAGACCACCAAGCCCCAGGCTTCCCAACTTGGGACTTCCGGTACAGTTTACAGATGGGGAAACTGAGGCCCAGAGAGGGTGGACGTCTGGGCTGAAGCCACACCGCAGGGAGACAGCCGGCTCAGCTTCCCCCTGATACTGTCTGCTCTGTGAAGTGAAGGCCATCTCAGAGATGGCTCTGGGGCCGGGGGAGAATCTTTGCTCTCCAGCCCGATGTCTGAGTGCCCAAGAATGTCTTCTTGGGGTTAGCTGTAAAAAAGAGCTTCCCCTGACATCAGAGGCGGTGTGAGCCAAGGCTGGCTGGGCACACATTCCTGGACCAATGGCTGGAAAATGTGCAAACGCACAACTATTTCCCCTGCCGAGCTGGGTGGTGTGCAGCTGCGGAGTCCTGTGGAGCTCGATGGTGTGACTCATGCCCTCCACAAAGCTGGCCTGGTCCTTTCGGGTGGGGATCGGGAGCACACGGGGTGAACTGGGTGTTTATGCCTCCCAAGAGCTCCATCCACGCGCCGCCAGACAGCCTCTGTCCCGCCCGGCTTCTCTCTAGCTGAGCATTCAGAAATGTGGCTGGGGGGAGTCTTGGAAGGGAGAATGACAGAACAAAGGGAGAAAACCCTGGACGGAGCCCCTACTGTGTGCCAAGGACCCGGCTGAGCCCTTCTGGGTGCTACGAACTCGTGCCTTCCAGATCTTGCCAGCACCAATCTCATCCCCACGGAGCTGGGACCTAGTGAAACCGGAGCTTCATTTTCCACCCCCAGGTAACTCACGTACATATCAGCTCTTAAAAACCTTCTGATGTCGCATGTGGGACCCACTTTATCCTGGGAAATGGAGGCTCAGAGCAGCTAAGACTCACCAGGGGTCTCCCAGTAAGGACCAGGTTACACTGCCATCCCCACATGTATCTAGCCGACCCCAGAAGCCGTGCCCTTTGGGTCACATCACAAAAAACATGCTCAGAAGAATTAAAATCATCATACCACAGCAATATATGCATAACCATGTTTGTAGCAACACAATGTGTAACAGCTAAGTCCTGGAAGCAACCTAAATGCCCAACAACTAATAAATGGCTAAAGAAGATGTGGTTTTCCTATAGAATGGAGTACTACTGTGCCATAAAAAGGATGAACTAGAGACATTTGTAGGTAAATGGATGTACCTTGAGAACATACTCTTAAGTGAAATAAATCAGACACTCATGAGTATACATCAAATTGTTTCTCTGATATGAGAAACCATAAGTGCAAATAAGGACAAAGAGTTATAATAGATAGTATATAAAAGGAAGATAATATTCAAAGGAGGGGAGAACTAGAAAGGGAGAAGGGAGGAAAGAAGGAAGGAAAAAAGGAAAGGGGAAAGCGAAAAATGGAAAATATTAAAAAAATATAAATAAACCTGCTATAAATAGGGAAGGGGGAGCAGAAGAGAAGGGTAGGGAAGGGGTGGAACCAAGATACATCACGTACAGGTACAAAATAATTATGATGAATGTGATCACTATGTATACCATGTATCAAGACATGTTCTTGGTAAAAAATAAAATTTAAAAAGGAAAAACAAAAAACATGCTCAGAGTTCTGGAGTCTCAAGACCATCATGCAGGTGGAGAAACTGGGAAACACTTTCTCAGTGGCAGCTGTGTGAGTCTGAGCTCGGCCAGCAACTTGCTACCACATCTCTCTGAGGACTCAGTTTCCCTATCCTTGAAACAGGGGCAGGGAAACACCAAAACACATGCCATCTGTAGTCAGTCTGAGGCGGAAAATTCTGATTCCAGGATTCTGAGGGCCAAGCCTGTCCCATCTCAACAGAGCTTGGCCCACACCCAGCCTCCAGCCTCCAGCCTCCAGCCTCCAGGTGTGGTTCAGGAGCCTCGCCCAAGCCGGTCAAACAGAACCTCCCAGCTGCCTCAAACTGCACGCAAAATCGCAGGCAACAGGGCAGAAAACCCAATTATTCTCAGCTGTTACACTGCTTAATTTAATATTTCCAACGAGTTCCTTGAGCCTGCTCCTCCGGAATGAAATGCATATTTGGGCTCTGTCACAAAGCATTACGTTTTGTCAAGGCAATCTACTTGGCTGCGGTAATTTGTAAGTGTGTGCCGGCCCCCTGTACAGTCTGAGGGCTTTTATGATGTCTTCCAGGACGGCAGGCCAGGAGCTGGGCCTCTGCGATGACAGGCAGGGTGGGCATGGCAGAGTGACAGGACCTGATGTGGCATCTGTCTTTCTGAGATTCCAGGAAGAAAGAGTTTGGGGAGGACGGAGAGAAACCGGGGTCCCCCTGACCTCTGGAGTCCAGAGGTGGGATCTGGGGAGGCCTTTCGCTGGTCCCAGATAGTTCTGTTTCTAAACTTCTTAAAAAGATTGCAGAAATCATCCTTTATAGTCACTGAAGAAAAAAACTAAAGTGGAGATCATGAAAAATATACTCACAAACTTGCCTATAAAGATGAGTGCTGTTAAAATTTTGTTATTACAAGTTGAGGATCCTTTATCTAAAATGAGTGTTTAGGATTTGGGATTGTTTTCGGATTTTGGAATATTTGCATCTGTCTGTCTGTCTCTCCATCTATCTATCTATCCATCTATCTATCTATGGAGATATCTTGGGGATGAGACCCGAATCTAAACAGAGAGTTCATTTATGTCTCCTACGCACACAGCCCACAGTATTTGGGGTGCACCTGTGGTCTCACTGTGACCCCCAACTTTAAGTGTATGGTGGAATTTTTCACTTTTTGCATCATGTTAGTGCTGGGAAAGTCTCAGATTTTGGAACAGTTTTGGAAGCTGCGTTTTCAGATTAGGTGTGCTCAATCTGCACATCATTTCAAAGTGACTCATAAACACACACGTATGTGCATACACATAAATGGGATTTCACTGCACGTATGACTGTAAAATTCACTTTGCTTTGAAATAACTTCAGACTCACCAAAAAGTTGCAGGAAACTTACAGGTTATTACTAAGTGTCTCCCACCCAGCTTTTCCCTAAAATAACATCTTACATAGCAAAGGTGCTTTATCACAACGTGGGAATTGGAATTCTGAGTCTAATTTTATAATTTTAATTCTGAGTCTAATTCTGAGTCTACCTTTTTCACTCAGCCTTTGGTGGTTTATTTCTGGCTTTTTCTCTTTCTACCTGTGGGATCTTTTTCAAAAGACTTGGGTTTCTCCTCTATAAAATGGACTGGTAAGTATAGTACCCAACTCATGGCAGCTCGTGAAAATTAAATGATACAATGTGCTGTGCATGATCCCTATGAAGTGCTTAGAAGATAATATCAACAATTTACCCTTAATAACTTATCTCTATATTGTCCCTTCAAATCCCACAGATGGGCAGAGGTGCCTAAAAGGAAGTAGTTGCTGGATGGGAAGGGACTGAGAGGCATGTCTCCTATTTCTCCAATTCCCTATAACCAAAGCAACTGTTTCACTTTTTAAAAATCTACTTAATATATTTGGATATTATACACAAAATTTAGTTTGAAGAAAAGTGAGAATTTTAGTGTTTTTTAAAGTGAAGAATTCCAAGATTTTGGAAAAGATGTTTCCCAATCTTATGTGTCTGCGTGGGATTCCATTGCATGGAAATCTCATTCTTTACTTAGGCAATCCCCTTTTGTTGGGCATGTAGGTTGTCACTAATCCAGCCAGTCTAACAAGAATGTAACTATGCATCTATTGCCTTACAAAAAATTATTTTAAGATTTTTAAGTAAATCAAAGAGAACTGATCAACCAGAGCTGGGAACACCTCTCACAGATCCACTCCACAGAGGAGTCTGCTCACATGCTTTGAGTTTAACTATCCCGTGATGCCGAATCCTCCATAGCTGGGCATGGTGGGAATCCTACCTATTTTGGTGATGAGAAAACGGAGGTTCCAAGAGGTACAGCCACTTCTCTCGGGTCATAAGGTCCCTAAGGAGCTAGAGCTGTGGTTCCACCTGTTATACCCAGGTTCTTTCCACGATGTCTCAGCCTACTTCCTGCCTCATCTCCCTAACTCTGACCATAGACAGAGACTCAATTCAGGAACCCGTCTGTAGGTTGGCTTTGAGCAATCTCTTGGTGCCTCAGTTTCCAAATATGAAAAATGGGAAATACATAAGAGAGAGGATATATTTCAGGGATATTTAAATGTACATGAAAGTAAGATTTTCTTACTTACAGGACGTCTTGTAGCTTTTATTTTAACCTGGATATTATGAGTCTGTAAGAATACGATTTGCTGGGCTCTCAGACAGTTATTACAAGGGAATCTCTTTTATCAAAAGGCATCTCATGAGCTGTTATTTCATGGGATTAATTTGAAGGATGCCTTATCTAAGCAGCAAGGTGCCTCTCCTCACACATCCCCATCTGAATGGTCCCTAAATTCTTAGTGTGTGCCCAGCTTTGAACTGGGCACTTTATAAATATAGCATATTGTTTAGTCCTTGAAATCATCTTTGAAAGAACAAGTGACTATCTGGGAGGAAAAAATGTAAGAGTGAAGAAGTAAGGGGTGGGTATAACTCCCGATCCCAGCAGGGGACAAATGGCACATTCACAGGGGCTGGGATAGCTTCAAAGGGCTCAAAATAGCCACAGAGGATGAGAAGACTCTGGGTCTGGCAGGAGCAGGGAGCTGTCCTGTGCCTGGGCCCGCAGACTCTTACAGGGATGGGAGGAAGTAGCTGTTGCAGATGGTTGTTGGGCAAGAGCTGCGACCTTGGGTGAAGGGACCCAGCCAGCCTCCAGTCCAACAAAGAGGAAACCAGGATTTAATACTCCATCCCACCCTCCTGCCCACTCCAGCCGGCCCTGCCTGGAGGCTGCAGGCTCGGCCCCTCCTGGAGCCCAGAGAGCAGAGGGTGCGAGATTGGGGGGGGGGTGGGAGACCTGCCGCGCTGAGGGGTGAGCCAGGGCGGGCCGTGCATGACTGAACAAGAGCCTGAGTGAGTGGGGAAGGAAGCAGCTGTCTCCCCATGGTCAGGGCCCCCCAAAAGCCAGCTTCCCCTCCCCACTCAAACAACCCCCAGGACCCAGGCTGAGGGTCAGACCCTCCTTAGCTTCCCTCATTATCCCATCAGCTTGGGGCTGTCATTAGCCCCCAGCACTGAACAAAGGGCCCTCGCCCAGGCGGCTACATCCACAGGGCTAATTAATTGGATTAATGGCAGAGCAGCCCACACTGGGTCTGGCTCGGATAATTTCAATGAACGCTCACCACGAATCCCCGAAGTTATTGGAATATGGATGAGGCAAATTGAGTTAAAATTGAGGAGATTGCTGCATTCATTAGCCCGCCCACCCTCTGAAGTCGCTGGTTAATATGCAAGCTATTAATATGCAAATCAGTGCAAAATGCAAAAAAAAAAAAAAAGTGTGAGTCAACCTCCCCCCCACCCTTGTTTTTTGGAAACTCAAGGGCAGCTGCTGCCTGGGAAAGGAAGGAGCAAGCTTGGGCACAGGTCCGGGAGGCAGAGGAAGGCCCTGGAGCCTTCGTGTCAGGAATTAATTAGACACAGCAGCAGGGACCCAGCACACCTTTATAAGGTGGCACGCACGTGCGAGAGCCTGCGAGTGAGCAGGGTGGGGACACTGGACGTGGGGCAGGTCCCTGGCAACATGGGAGGCTTGTTTGGGCTTTTTACCAAGTGTGTGTGTGTGTGTGTGTGTGTGTGTGTGTGTGTGTGTATGTATATTTCACACATCCATATAAGCAATTCATGCTCATTATTATAGAAAGATTAGGAAAACAGGTTGCATAAAAGCTGAGTTATGTAGGGTTAGAAACACATCAGAAGCAAAAGGGAAGTCACTTTATCTAAAAGTCACTTCAAAAGAGGTGTCTTTAGCAATGTGTTCATTAGTTGATTTTTCAATTAGCGATCATCACACAGTTCAGAAATTCTTAAGGGGAAGAGGGAAGGGATGAAAGAGAAGGAGGAGAGAAGGAGAAAAGAAGGAGGAAAGAAAGGAAGGAAGAAAAGAAGGAGGGAGAAAGGGAGAGAAAGACAGTCTCAGTTTGTCTCTGTCCTTTCCCTGTGTCCTGGTCACGCAGTTCCCTAGAGGCAGCAAAGCTGTAGGTTCTTAGGAACTTCTCCCTATGCCTATAATCCCATGCATTTTGGGAGGCTGACGCAGGAGGATTACTTCAAGTCTAGTGTAGGCAACTTAGCAAAACCCTGTCTCAAAATAAATAATAAAAAGGGCCGAGAGTGTAGCTCAGTGTGAAGGCCCTGGGTTCAATCCTCAGTGCTGTGGGGAAAAGCCCTCTCTCCTACACACCACGTGTATGCATCTCCTTTCCTTCCCACCAGTGATGAGCAAGCACGCCATCCTGTCCTGGCTTTTTCCTTCTTCACCTCAGGACTATCCGGGTGCTGGTCTGCGATGCGCGCCTGAAGACCTTCCTCATGTCTATTTACCAGCTCATTCTACATCCTGGGAACACACAGAAGGGCCACGGTCTTGCCACCAGGGACCTGTGGATGGATATTTAGGTTGCATCCTGTTTATTTGGCTGTTTTGGCCGACATGGCAGTCGACACTGTCACACGTGGGACCTGGGGAGCTCAAGGTGAAGAGGCTGCAGGCCAAACCCCGGGCAGGGTCCCAGCCAGTGGCAGGCCCAGGTGCAGACGTGACTGTTCTGGGAGAACCGGACACCACGGTCGCCTCCAGGAACCCCAGTGCCCATGTGTGCACTGCCACCCACAGAGCAGATCCGCAAACTTCTAAATCTTTACCAGCTCCGGAGGTGAAAGGTTTAATTTGCATCCCTCTTCTCCGAAGTGAAGCAGAGTGTTTTATTTCCACATAGTTCAGAGCTATTTGTATTTTCTATGAACTGTTAGCTCCTTCACCTATTCTTCTATTAAGTTGGTTTTTCTTTCTTATTGATCAGTAAATAGAGCTCCTTAAGGACGAAGAAATTAGCCTTTTTGTCTGAGATATGGAATGCTAATGTGTTTCCCAGCTTTCTGCCTGTCTGGACTTTGGTGATGGGCAAAACAACTTAGTATTCTATTTTCACTTAAAGCGTATAAACATCCCTTTATCCGCCGAGCTCTTGGTACCAACACAAGGCTCTGTGTTCAGATCTAGCTGTTTGGCCTGCATGGCACTTCCGGCCTGCGTTTCTCGAAGAAGCTCATCGTGGTTTTAAAGCTTCCTGGCTCATGACCAGGCTCTCACTTGATTTCTTTCCTCAGGGCAAGAATTGAAAGCATATAGAAAGCCACCTGGATGCTGGACTGTTCTCAATCTTTTATGACTCTCCTCGCTGATCTCCTCCAGTTCCTCGCTTGTGTATATACTTATACCTCGAAATACACTTAGATCGCATCCTAATTAGTGGGCTATTTCAGCCAACACAACAATCGGAACCCTTGCACAAAAGATATTTTGAATGTGCAAGAGATTATCCAACTATCTATTTTTTTTTTTTTTTTTTTTGGGTACCGGGGATTGAACTCAGGGCCTTGTGTTTGCGAGGCAAGCACTCTAACCACTGAGCTAAATCCCCAGCCCCTATCTAATATGTTTTTAAAAATTGTTTTATTTTCTGGTGCTGGGATGGAACCCAGGGCCTCATGCTTGCTAGCCAAGAGCTCCGCCGCTGAGCCACACCTTCAGTCTCCTATTTTAATTTTTTAAAGCCACTCACATTGACTTTGTCTTTCCATGAATCCAACTTAATTTTCATGGAAACAGTAATGTTCTCTTGCATTCTCATGAGTCATTGGTTTCCCTGAAGTTTAACTGCATGATTTAATTATGCTGACAGTTGGAATAAGCCAGATTGGGAAGAAACACCCTAATCTCATCAGTCGCCTTGGAAAGTTAACTAGCTGCGGGAGACGTGCTCAGGTGAAGGGCAGACCCTGGGCTGGGAGGCCTTCCTGGGCTCTGGGAGGGACAGAAGATGTCGGTTAATCCTGCTGGGGCCGCCATAAGGATAGGTCAGTTGTGGGAGTTGCTGGATCAGTGTTAAACAAAGCGAGTGTCGAGGAATTTCTCTCAAGTCCCACAAGTGCCAGGTCTTGGGACGAATCATTCATTAAGCGCTTGCTAATTGCCAGGCACCATGTTCGGCCCTTCTTGGGCTGCTGTGCTTGGTTCCTCATGCCCATTTTATAGATGAGGAAGCTGAGGTCCAGAGAGGAGGTGTGCTCTGCTCCCTGTCACGAGGTGCTATCCTTTTACATGTTGGGTAGAGGAGGAAATAGGATGGCAGAAAAATGGAATCAGATGGGATCCCTCTGGGCCTAGTATTTATCACCCTTACTTTTCTTTATAATTTTAGTACATATGTGTGTAAGCTAGGACAACATGTCATTGACTGTTGTGTAGTTTTGAGCATTCAATGAAAGGAATCATACTGATATGCTTCGGAGAGGGACTTTCTCTTTCTCTCCCCACTCCCCTCAGTGCTGGGGATTGAACACAGGACATTCACACTGATCTACATCCTCCAGCTTTAATTTTTTTTTTTTTAATTTTGAGACCAAGTCTCACTAAGTCAATAAGTCTCCCAGGCTGGTCTCGAACATGTGATTCTCCTGCCTCCGCCTCCCAGAGGGCTGTTCTTTTTCTCTTCATACAGTGCTGTGGCATGCTTCCCTGTCAAGGCCGTGCCTCTGACCACCATGTGAACACAAGGGCCCTGTCCATCCTGACGCTCACCTGCTTGGGGACGACTTCTGAGTGGTCACTTGCCCTTTGCACCTCACTATGGGATTTGTCAAGGCTACTGTGGGGATATGGCCACACGAGATGTCCTCAGGCTGCTTCCACCATGCGGTATGTGAGCAAGAGGTGCCCAAGTCAGCCATCTCTGCTTTAAGGCCCTCTGTGGCTGCCCTTGGCCTTGGCCAGATCACACAAGTCCAGGGTATGTTTCAGGTGTACTGCTGAAGCCTAGCTCCAGTCT
This sequence comes from Hystrix cristata, assembly GCA_004026905.1. Taxonomy (NCBI): domain Eukaryota; kingdom Metazoa; phylum Chordata; class Mammalia; order Rodentia; family Hystricidae; genus Hystrix; species Hystrix cristata. The sequence goes on along the minus strand of PVJO010005830.1, from coordinate 43,731 downwards.
GGGAACAGAGCAAGATAGTGAGTGAAAGAAGAGAGAGGGAAGGAGTAGGAAAGGCCTCCCTGACTGCCCTTTGGAGTCATAAGCCACCTCTCTTCCTTCTCTGATGCCCCACAGCACAATCTCTGTCCTTCCCTTATAGCGAACTCTACCTTGCAATACTTAGAAACAGGATCTTCCGGTGGTTGCCCAGCATCCTGCACACTAGGACTTCATCTCAGGCACTGATGTCTGGACACTAAGACCCGTGGCCGTCTCAGCGGAAGGGCCTTGCTGGGGAAGCGCTCAGGAGCTTCGCGGAGAGTCAGTCCACAAATATCGACCTGACTGCACAATAGACTCAGCTCAGACACAGCTGGGGAGGAGCAGAAAACCATGTACTGCATGGTATGATGTGGCCTCTCTTACCATCTGCCTTCTGCAGACAGGTAAACTGAGGCACCAAAAGCTTACAGAACTTGCTCAAAAGTCACACGGGACTAGTATGTATGAAGGCTCTTTCCTGGGTGGAGCTGTCTAATTTCACCCCCGTCCTAAGCCCTGCAGTGAGCCTGGGGCCTGCTGCTTCTGTTTCCATACTGTGGGGATGAGAAGCTGAGGGATGGCTTCCCAATCACACAGTTGCTCAGCAGCAGAGGCAGTTCGTTGTTTGGATGCAGGAGCGTGGGAGACGGGCGGGCGCTGTCCTCCATGAGGAAAGCCTGAGGCGGGCTAACAGCCAGGCACGCGAGAAACAGAAATAAGTCCGACCGTGCAGAGTGCGGCAGGTGCGGGGTGCTGCACAGGGCCCCCCAGGCCACCAGACACGCGGAAGGCCTGGAAGGAGATGATGTGGGACACCTGGCGGCCAGAGGTCAGGGCCTGCCAGACTGAAGGGCCACTCAGAGCCTCATCCTAGAAAACACGGACTTTAGCAAAGTTTAGAGGCTGTGCTGATGCCAATGCTCCGAGCCACATCCACCGAGCGCCTGCAGAGTGCTGGACCCTGCAGCAGGCTTTCTGGGTGCTCACGCTGGTTCTCACCTGGGCCTCTGGCAGGATCTCCTCTGTGCCCACAGCAATAAGCTAGCAGTTTATTAAACCGTGCACCACTCTGAACTAAGTACTGCTGGTGTTCCCATTTCACAGATGAGGAAGTGGAGGAAATGAATAGCTCAAGCCACACAGCCGCTGAGGGTTGTATGCTGGATGACCTGGCTCTCAGTACCCCCACCTGAGGCCCGGCAGCAGCTCAGAGTGGTCCAGGTCAGTCTCCCCAAGACCCATTTCTGGGCAACTGCCGAGATGTGCCAGGCACACCCTGTCCATGGCACAACCTCAAGTTCCACAGCAGGAGACTTGGCCCAGTAAGTTCTCAGGCTCCTCCTGACACCCAGGGGTGGGACTGGCGCTGGGGCTCCTGGACTGTTCCTTTGCAGTGACATCTTGGCCCCCATTTGGTTTCACCTTCTCCAGATTAAAGAGGTGGTAGGTGCTGAGCGCCAGGAAGGGCGGCCGTGTCGCTCCCGGCTGCGCCCCTCCGATGCGGCTGCTGCTGACGCCCTCATGGTGCAGGTCTCCCCTGGCTGTGCAGGAGGCGCCCACGGGTGGCCAAGCTCGACCAGACTTGCGGCAGAGATAAGAGGCTTCCCAGAGCATCCCCGGCAGCTGGCGCGCAGAATCGCGGGCCGCCCAGACCTGGCCCACTCCCAGGCTGGCTTCCCCAGGCTGGCCAGCAGGAAGACATGAACTGGCCTCCCTCGAGCGCCTGCTCTGTGCCAGGCACCACACCACAAGGCCCCTTCCTCTCGGCATCTTCTCAAAATCAGCCACGAAGGACAGAGAGCGGTTCACTCAGTTTTCCACTTGGTAGATCAGGTCCCGAGCGGGTGCTTGATCCACGCCTTGCTCCAGGCACAGCCCAAGCGGTACAGTGAGGAGCAGAAATGAGTCAAGTTCCTGCCCTCAAGGGGCTCCCAAAGCAGCCCAGAAACAGGCACCACTGGCCACGGGCAGCACATGCAAACCACATGCAAGCACATGCACAATAGTGACTGGGAAATGTGCGGGAGGCCACCTCTTTCTCCCCGGGTCTAGAATTATGGTTCTGAGCCCCTTTCTACACATGTTCTGAAACACAGGCTAGGGGCCTGAGGCTACAGCCCACCCTCCTAGGGCAGGTCAGCCGATCTGCACCCACTGCCCGCTCGTCTCAACCCCCACACTCCTCCCTCAGCCGCAGAGATTGGCGGGAGCTCCCTGCAGGATGTTTGCCTCTCCCCTCGCCTCACCGCCGCCCACGGAGCGTGCCCTCCTGCACCAGGGGCACGCCCGCCCCACACCGGCGTCCCCTGCATACTCCAAGCCCAAGGGCAGTACCTGGCAGAGAGCAGGCGGTCAGAGACGGGCGGAAGGATGCTGGGTGGGCGCATGGTTGGAGGGAGGGACGATGGACGACAGAAGCACGCTGGGATAGGCGAACGGACAGAGGGATACATGAATGAGGGGTTGGATTAATTAACGGGTGATTGGGTTTAGTGATTGATAGGTGGTTCATTGAATGGATGGATGGAGGGAAGGTGAAGGATGGACGGGTGGGTGCAGGGTGCATGGTGCTATGTTTTCACTTGTTTACTTGTCTACCGCAGCCTTACAAATCAATGGATTTCTCTTCAGCAGTTCTGAGGAAGTTTATAACAGGTTGAAAATAACAGCTTAAGCTCTTAGAACCATTAACTTTGAGCTGCCTTTCTTCTTCACCCCGCCTCCCCGTTCACTGCTTGGGAAGGCACAGTGTCATCTTAAATGCCCTGATAGCCCTACAGTAGACTTAATTTCATACAACCAGAGATGGCCGTGTATGGTCAGTGACGGATGTGACTTTCCCTAAGCACCACTTGACAGGACCTAGACCCATATACATATACAGACACATAACAGCACACATGCAGAGATATGTTGAATACACACACACACACAAAGTGACTTTCCCATCAGAGAAGCACTTCAAGTAAGGAAGTACCAACTAAAAATTTTCTGAAGATGCTTTATACTTTGACCTACAAAGTCACAGGGAGAGTCTGGGTCTGTGCGTGTCAGCGTGTGCATCTCTGGGTGTCTATATATGCATGAGTGTATGTGTGTGTATGTGTGTGTCTGTGTGTCTCTTTTATGTATCTGTGTGTCGTATGCATTCAGGTGTCTGTGCATGGGTGAGGGTACGTGGGTGTACGTTGCGTCTGTGTGGTGTGTGCATTCGTGTACGTCTGTGTAGGTGTGTCTGTATTCGCCAGCTTTCCACCTCTGTAGCAGACACCAAAGACGACCAGCTCACACAGAGAAGAGGGTTACTCTGGCTCGCGGTTCTGGTCCATGCGCAGGCAGACCCATCACTGTGGGACTCTGGTGGGGACCCAGGTGTCGGTGTGGACAGCACCTGGCGGGACCAGCTGCTCTTCTCATGGCCAGGAAGCAGAAGGAGAGGAGGGGTCAGGGTCTCACATTTCTCTCCAAGGTCACAAGCCCAGTGACCTAATGACCTCCCACCAGGCCCTGCCTCTTTAAGGCCCCAACTTCCCAACAGCACCACCCTGGGTACTAAACTCTAAACACGTGGACCTTTGAGACATTCAGCATCCAAGCTGTGGCAGTGCTTGCGTGTGTGTGTGTGTGTGTGTATGTCTCCGGGTGTGCCTGTATGTGTAGGAGTTCTGATGTGCATACTGGTTGCTGGTGGTGCCACCGGCTGTGGGGTCATGGTGCTTGTCCCCTGTGGCCTCCTGCCTGTCGACTATAGGATAAGGCCGGAAGACCCCACCGCCACGTGCAGCCGCCACTCCCCATAACTGCTGCTCCCGGGAGGCTGGCCCCCGCCTGCCCAGCTTCCCCACGGCCACGGCTGGGTCTGTTCAGGTGCCATAGCTGAGTCACTCACTGCGCTTGGCCATCGGGACACCCTGGTGCAGAGACTAACCTTTCCAGGAGTCAGCTCCCAGCCATCCACTGCTGTACCTCCCGCCGCGGGCCCTGCCGTGTCACCAGGAGTCCAGGCTAGTGGCTGAGCTGGGAAAATCCTTCCACTCTGCCTGTTCCAGAGCTCACGGTGCAGTGTTAGGGTCACCATCGCCCCAGGCCCAGCAAGGCCCGCTGCCAGAGGGTGGTGTCCACGTGGAGATGGGGACCCCAGCACCTAGGCAGGCACTTGGCTCTCAGATGCCTCGAGGAGCCCTCTGGGGCCACAGTGGAAGGCCGCTACCGCCCAGCCCTCAAGTGACTGACTCCTTGTTCAACTCCAGTGACTTCAACAGAGCTGGGGTGTCAAGGGACCCCAACCTCGGTGTCTAAACTCCTGTCACTCCAAGTGCCCTGGCTGGCCCCTCCCTCGAAACCTGCCTGATGCACATCTGGCATATAGCACGTGCTCGGCAAGTACCGTTGAACCCACTGTTGGTTGCAATCGAAGCTGCACTGCTATTTTACACCCCCCCAAGGGTCAGGGGGCTGAACAAAATGCCACGTTGGGAAGCTGGGCGGGCGGGGGCCATTTTGTTCATTCATTACAAGATGAAAGTCGGAACGAATGCGTTAGAGTCAACCACGGGGCTCCCTATTAAGTAAGAAGAGGGAAAGAGTGGCGGGAGGTTTGCCTTTATTGTTCTGTTTACATTTTGTATTTACAGATAGTGCTGCTTCCGGTCTGCTTTGTAATCTTCTGGAATCACTTTCCTTCCTGCGACCTCAGTTTCCACATCAGTCAGGTCGGGCTCACCCTCCCTCCGCTACCCCGCGGGGCTCCCTTCCAGACCAAACAGGGTCAGGGAAGCTCCAGCCCCTAACAGCTGCAAAGATGTTGAAACGGGGAGCCGGGAGTGTCAGACAGCAGGGACACCCTTGCACCGGGTACTTACAGCCCCGCCTCTGCTGTGTGCCTCAGGATGAGCTGCTTGGTCCCTCCGCACCTGCCACGGAGACCACCAGGTGGATGTCGCAGGGTCACTGGAAATGTTAGCGAAGACGAGGCTAGGGAGGCCCGTGCGAACAGTCCTGCAGATCCCGATTGCTGCATTCACCTTACGGGGTGTAAGAAACAAGCCCTCAGGGACCTTCCTCTCTCTTTTCTTAAACCACTATTACATCCCCAGGGCCTCTCAGATACTAGTTTTCTCAGTGCACGATGTGATAATGAATGAATGAATGAGCGAATGAGTGAATATCTGCAGATGTATCACTGAGGCTGAGCTCCACAATCAGGAATTTTTCTTAACAGATTAGAGGAATTGAGAGCAGATCATCTTGGACAGCCTCGCCTCCACTTCAGAGGAGGAAACTGAGATTCTGAGAGGCCGGGGAAGATGCCGAGGCCATTCCGCGCAGGAGCAGACTCGGGCTCAAGGCCCGGCCCACCGTCCTGGCATTTCTCCCACAGCCTCCTGCTCCGGCCACCATCCAGTCGCTCTCTGACTCGGGAGGTGCAGGGCCCACTCCCAAGGCCGCGGACTGCACGTTCTCTCCAACGCGATCGCCTCGGAAAGCAACCCCGGAGGAGGGACAGCCACTACTGCCGAGGCCGCAGCCCAGCCCCAGCCCCATTATTCTTCTTCTTGGTGCGATAAATACATTTTAAGAGAAACAGATGCCGGAACAGTTGGACAGGAAGGGCCCAGGCATGTGAAGCGGAATCTGGTTTGTGAAAACCTGTCGATTTGCCAGACGGTGGGCAATATGGCGCAGACAGCCAGGTCTGGCCCAGCTGCCAGGTGGGCTGCTCCGGCCTCCCTGTGGCGCCTGCTGCTCCTTCCGGACCTTGGTCCTCTGACGCTCAATGGGGATGGTCGCCGTACTGCCGAAGGGGCTCGGGATGCGATGGTAGCTCCTTAGTCACATCAGCCGCCACAGCAGGACGGGGACCCTGTCTTGGAAGCCACAGTGATGGGGATGGTGTGGCGAGGTGGGGGTGGCGTCTCCCACTCACACCCAGCCACCCCCCACCGGTGAGTTTTCTCTGCCTGATCCGGCCTCACTGCCCAGTGTACTTGTCACCCCAGCAGCTACTGTGACACCTGACCCTGCCATACTGCAGCAGTGAAGGGTCTCCTGGCTGCCCTTCCTGCCTGGTGAGGATCTCTCTGCTCTCTCCACATCGCTGCCCTGATGAAAAAAGAGAAATATTGGCTGAATTACAAAAGGCATCTTGGCAGCTGCTGGTACAGGCTCTGGCTTCAAAGAGGCAGAAATCCCCAGAGCCTACTTTCGTTCTAGAATGCACACCCCCACCTCTCTGCTCCCACACCATCTCCTGGGCCTGCACTCACAATCCCTCTGAGGTTAGGTAGAAGATGTGACCTGCGGGTAGCGGCAGGGAAGCAGAACACTCGATGTGTGGCCTGGCTTTTTGTCCTTGTGGAAATGCAGCCAGAGAGAAGAGCTTGCCCCCATTTTGCAGATGGAAAAGTAGAGGCTGGCTATGGTTTGGAATGATCCCCCAATGTCCCATGTGACCAAAGGCTTGTGGCACTACTGAGAGGCAGTGGAACTCTGAAAAGGCAGGGCCAGTGGAAGTAAGTCAGCTCATTGTGGGAGTGCTCAAGAAGAGGATATTGGGGCCCTGGCCTCTTCTGTCTGTCTCCCATTACCTCCTGGTGCTCAGGAGGTGAGTGGCTTCCTCTGTCACATGCCCCGTCTGTGATGTGCTACCTCATTACAAGCACTAAAAGCAATGGTTGACTACTGATGGCCTGAAATCTCCAAATCTGTGAACCAAATTAAACTTTTCTTCCTTCTAAGTTGGCTGTCGGGTATTTTGCCACAGTAACAGAAAGCTAACACAGGCTCCAGGAGAGAGATGGCTCTCTGAGGCCACACGGCTCAGAAGGGATGGTATTGGAGATGGGGACACTCAGGGCTGCCTGATCTGGATTGTTTCCCTTTTCCCACCAACCCAGAGGCCTCCCTAAGAGCAGACGATTCTCCTCTTGTCTCCCAAACACTGGCTGGAGACGGTAGCCACCCCACACCCTGCCCTGGCTCTCTCTGTGGTCACAGCAAAGTAACACATTCACGTGTTACTGGGAAGTGATACTGAGAACCACTCCTTCTTTCTCTCCCTGATCCTTTGTCCTCCTCTCAGAGCTGACTGACAGAAAGCAATTTCCATGTGACAGACTTCCCTGCCAATAAATTTGGCTCCAGTGATTCTTTCCTACTGTCCCCATTAGGTTAAAAAAAAACAAAGAAAGAAAGAAATCCTGGAGATTCAAGAATTTTGTATCCAAATTATATTTCTCCAAAGTTCCAGGAAGTATTATGAAAATACTTCGAATGGTTGCGTAACCTAATTACGATTTTTGTTATTGTGGCAGGGAGAGGAGCTAGCCTTTTCTAAAGCAATAACAATAATTATCTTACTGCTTAGCATTCAGTGAAGACCAAAGCTCTCCTGGGACCTACATTCCTCTCTGCACCCCCATGAAGTGGCTGCTGGCATTACGAAATTCTAGTGACCACAAGGGACATTCTCCAGGGTCACAGAATTAAGAAGTGGAGAGGCTGAGATTTAGCCATACACTGCCTCTCATTCTGCTTGGTGTGACAGGGAAACCCACAGAGATACTACCAGACTCTCTTGCAGCTAGAGTCCGAGATGCACCTTCCTCCTACTAGTAGGGGAAGTTGATGGAGATTAGGAAGCTGACTCAAAGCCACTTCTGGTAGCTACGGCTGTTTGCAGATACAGTGCTAACTCGCTATATGCTGCAGCAGAGACCATATTTCACTCTCCCACACCCTGGGGCCCTAGAAGCAGTTGTGAAGTGCAGCAGCTCCTTGCATCTGGAATACTTCCAGCAGGATCTGTGTAGGTACATCTGTTCTGCATTTTCTGGGAGCTCTTCCAGGGCTCTCAGTCTGGAGCTTGCTCCTTCTGTCCTGCTGGTGGTTTTATAGGCACCAGCTTCCCTGTATTAAATCTCTTCCTGCTTAAAATACCTAGGCTGGATTTTGTTCCTGGCATAGGGCCTGGGCTGAGGCACTGGGGGACATATGGGAAACCATTCCGATTTCTGAATCTGTTTGCACAGCTGTACAATGTACGGTCACAGAAAGGCCATAATGAGGGAAGGGAAGCAGACATTCTGCGGAAATCATGGCCAGAGCAGAATGCAGTATACCTAACAGGGAACATGGGCCATGGCCCCCCAGGAACTGGCCCATATCCCCCTTTTAGTTTCAAACCTGTTACGGGATCTGGTATCTGAGCAGCTTGCCAAGGACATGGACAGCAGCTGGAGTCTGGAGCTCCTGTCACCCCTGAGCCACCTAAGCTGTGACTCATCACCTGTGCCGTCCTGCCCGTGGTCTCGCTGTGATGGTGCAGGGGAGGCTGCTGACATGGCCACAGTGTCCTTGTCCTCCCATCTCGTGGGGCACGATGAGGTGCACCAGCAGCAAGTTCCAGCCTCACTTTGCTTGGGATGTTGTGGCCTCTAGAAGTCAACAGTGTCATTGGTGAGGGAGCTGTGGGCTTTTATTAAGTAGATTAGGGGCACAGCTGTTAGAAGAAAAGCAGGTGTCCACAAAGATGGGTTGAGACTTCCCGTGCAGAGACTGATTTCAAGGGGAGCTGAGAAGGTGTGGAAGCCAAGGGGTCCTGCCACCCACGAAATCTACTTTTTATCAATCACCTGTTGTATTCCTGGCCTCTCTGGGATGATGACATTGTAGGAGAGAGACAGATTAAAAGACATGTAAACACGAAGGTGATTAGCACCAAGTGGGAGTGTGGTAGCCCAGGAGAGAAATTTGACCTGGCTCGAAACAATCAAGGAAGACTGCCTGGAGGAGGTGACAGGTAAGCTAAGATGGACGTGATGCCACACGTGCCTCTTGACATGCAGCTCTACTTCCAGTTCCTATTGAAGACGGATTGTGACTGAGGCCTGAGTGATACATGGATGCGAAAGTGATTCTGTTATTGACACAATAAGATCCAATTAGAGAGATGAGAGAGGGGTTTGTGAAGAGAGATGAAGCCGTTAAGTCTATCTCCCCCACGCCCTTCCTGACTTGCACCCTTCAAAAAGTCCGTTGCTGAGCCCATGGGCACCATCAGCGCCGAGGTGTGGCCATTTGCAGGCCTCATGGTGCTAATAATGTTAGAGAGTTTGCGGGGGGGAGAGAGAGGCGGGAGGGAGAGTGAAAAAGCCACAAATTCCACCAAAGCTGCTGACATTCCGCCCACTGAGTCTTCTGTGCAGAAAGCGCCAGATCAGATTAGAGGCTCCGGCTGCCACATTATCCTGTCTTGAGTCCAGTAACGCTCATTAAGCTCCGAAAATCCCTTTTATGGTGTTGGGGACACCTCTGGAGGACTTTGCTGTGTAAATATTATCACACCATTAAATCCTGCCACCAGGCCACAGGCAACAAATGGGATTCGCAAGGGTTCCACCGCAGGGGCTGCACCAGGACCCGGGAGGGCAGCCGAGGGATGCCACCAAGAACCTGAAGAGCGAGATGGCTCCACCCGCTCCCAGGGTGTGTGTCACTGAATGGCCAGATGGCCCCTGGGGCCGAGATCCGGCTGCACTCAAACCCACCGTCAGGAGCTACTTGGAGCAAGGCCTGCCTTGGAGAGCTGGCCCGCCCCCTGCACCCATGCCATCCTGCTCAGAGCTGTGGGCTGCACCCTTCTCAGCTTGTACCTGTCTTGGGTCCCTCCAGCCTTGGCAGCGGACACAGATATTCATATTGTGACTCTGTTCCAGCTGGAGGCATCTTTGCCTCAGCTAGCCTTCCAATTGCCTGCTTGCCCAGGCCCTTTCTACTTTAGATTTTTTGTGGTACTGGGGACTGAATCCAGGACCTTCGCCCTAAGCTGCAATCCCGGCTCTTTTGATTTATTTGTGTGTGTTTGTTTGTTGTGTTATATTGGCTTTTGGAGTACGATCTGGCTAAGTCATTAAATTTCCCAGGCTAGGAAACTTGGAATCCTCCTGCCTCAGCCTCCCAGAGTGCTGGGATTACAGGCCTGGGCCACCAAGCCCAGCTCAGCCCTTTGTTTACTCTCTTGTGCATGGGCTGGGTTAGGGGGCCATCATCTTTGGGGATGGACAACCTCTCTGATCAGCAGGCTGCTGCCCCTGCCTTTTCCGTTTCTTTTTCTTTTTTTTTAATTATTCAATTAATCGATCTTGATTTTTTTCAGCCGGTTTGTAGGTTGCACTTCCCGAATGTGGTAATGGGAGGTGAAGGACTTAAATCCGGAAAGCTGACACAGTGCCAGGCCCAGGGGCAGCCACAGTTCAGCGCATGCGCGCGTTCTCTGAACCCCCTACAGTGCGCCAAGTGCTGTCCGCGCCGGGGGCGCAGCAGGGCAGGACAGACGGCACCCTGACCCCGCCTGGCTCAGGTCAGCGGTCCAGCGCTCCGACCCGAGCACCCGACGTTCTGGGATCTGACCGAGGAACGTGACTGCGTGCTCCAGCAGGCTGCGCACACGCGAGCTGCTCCTGCTCGGCGGGCGGGGAGCTGAGCCGCCTGCCTGCCCCCGCACCGGGCTCGGCATGCGGTATGCGCGCCGTTAGTGCTACCTGGACCTTTCTTTCTGTCCTCGGAAAGTCTGAGGTGGAGGTCACTTCTGAAAATCTCTTTCCCTCCCTGGGCCTCAGTTCCACCTCCGCAAGATGAAGCTTCCCACACTATCTGCTGCATGGAGCTACTCGAAGTAGCTACCGCGTGCCTGGTGCTGAGGGTTTGGAGCTTTCTGCAGAGACCTCGTAATCGGCTAAGTTCGCAAGTCAGTATGCTGGGAATCATGAACTGGCTTCACAGCTGGACAGCTGGGAGCTCAGAAAGCTGAAGACACCCAACCAAGGTCACACAGCAAAACCTAGACCAGGATTCCAGACCATCCAGACCCGCACACAGAGCCACAGGGATTTTCCACCCACATCGTGCAGTGCTATACAGCTTCGTGTCGTCGGGGAGCGAGAAAAAAATTGTTTTACAAAGTAAGCCAGTATCCAAAGGTGAATTTTTGCAGCTACTCGGCACTCTCCAACATCCCGGATGCTGTAGCCAGTTCCCCCACCCTCACTCTCACAGGCTCCTCTGAAATCTGGCCACTCCACTGGGAAGGAGAGAGAGAAAAATGAGAATGAAAGAAATCCACGTTTCCCGGAAAGAGGCAGCAGGAGCAAACTCTGAGAGGATGGAGAGGCGCGGCCCCAGTATGGAGTTGGCAGGTAGGGCGGCAGCTGCCGGCTGCTTCGCACGGAGTAAACACCCACGGATGATGGACCGGCCTGCCTGGGAGACACCTCCCCCGGCAGCCCCGGCACACCCACCAGGCACCGGGTGGCAGGTTCACCAGCTGCCGGGAAGCAGCCGCTCTGGGCTTTGGGCTGCTCGGCTCAGTCTGCACCTCCTCAGGGCCCTGGTGAGGCAGCTGGGGCTCAGCAGCCGGAAGCTGCCGGCACTTCCTGTCTGTGCCTCCTGGGCAAGAGCCTCAGCCCCCATCTGCACCTGGGGACAGCAGCACCTACCTTCGGGGACCACTGTGCACAGGACTGCCAGGCCCTGCTCAGATGCCCCCCACCCTGGGGTGGGGGACCGGGGAGGCTTCCCAGTTGGGTTGATGGCCTGTCCGGCATGCCGGCGTGGCTCCACAGCATCCACCGTCACATCCTTACGGGGGGCAGCCCGGTCTGGTGACTGGCGGATGGCTCCTGGGCGCATCTCAGCTTGCCTTAGGGCTCCACGCACTGGCCCTTCTTCCTTCCTTTCCCTGGGGGACGTGCCACGCCTCTTCCAGTTCGTAAATGTCATGTGTGCTAAACTCTGTCTCGCCCTGCTTCCTGGGCGCCCAGTTTGGGGCCGTTTGCTTGAGAAATTCTCTCTGTGGAGCCCCCGAGGCATAGCACAGCTTCAGTACACTCTGAGAAGCAAAAGGGGGCAAGAACTTACTTCAGTGCACCCGGATTCCTCTTGATTTCAAAGACAAAGAACAAAGCAAACAACGCTTGTGTCTTTCCTAAGCACTCAGGTGACAGGACATGGCTCTGCTCTATTACTCTTAGGTCCTGAAGCACAGCTGCTTATCAGATATGCAGAGACAGCTAGAGATTATTATTCCCATTTGGTGGATGGGAAGACTGAGGCCAAGAACTTCTTGGGTGGAGCTGTAACTTGACAGAGTACTCCTTCTGATCATGTATGGGTTTATTCGGAAAATCTTGAGTGCTGGGCTCTGGGTGACTGTGAGCTGCTAAAGGCAAAGGAAGAAGATGCAGAGTGAGCCCAGCGATGGCAGTGGCAGGAAGTTTGAAAAGGGTGATGATTAACAAGTGCGGGTGTGACCAGGGAAGATAAAGTGGGAAGTGAGGCAGCCTGGATGAGTCCCAGGGCAAGACTGGAACCCGATTCTCCCAGCTTCACAGGCTCTGTTGCTAACAAATGTCTTTTTCCAGAAAAGTAAATCAGACAGGCTGTGTTCCCTGCTGTCTCCACTTTCTTCCTCCCCACCTCTGTGCCAACCCCAAGGGCACCAGTGTCCCCACTAAGACCCGGATCCCTTCGCAGGTTTCCGCTCCGCTGGCCAATCCAAGGTGTAGTGAGCAAGAACACAACTGTGTCCACTGGGAGATGACCGAGCCTGGAAGAGACTCCGTGTCCGTCTTCTCTTCTCTCTGCGCGTCCCCAGCAAGCAGTCAGCCTCGCCGCCTTCCAGGAATCAGAGCCAAGTCGCGCTCTGCCAGTTCTCCTTTCTCTCCTATAGCCGGCGTCCTCCTGGGCCACAGCTCCTTCCCGCCTGCCAGCACCCACCCCTCCTTTCCTGGCAACACGGGGCGCTTTCCCAGCCCGGGCAGAAGAGGGCTGGGACAGCCACAGCTCAGTGGTGGCTCTTGGATTCCTGGAATAAAACAGGCTCAAGGGAGCTGGAGAAGGGAGCATCGGAGAGACAGGTGTGCTAGGGCACATGTGGCAGGAGTGGTGGTGCCACCTTCACCGCCACAGCTCTGGTGGGACAGGTCTCCTGAACGCAGCCCGCAGCCCAGAGCCCTGCCCCGGTCTGCAGCCCTCCTCAGCGCCCCACGCCAGCGCCCCACGTCAGAGCCCCACGTCGGTGCCGTGTCATCAGTCGCCCCCAGCCTCTTCCCTCTGTCTGAAATCGTGCTCCTTGGTTGGGGATTTGCTACCACCTGCTCACTCTTCCCTCATCAAAGGGCGCCTCCTCTGGGAGGCCCCCTGGCCAGCCCCCGGCCCGACGCCCTGCCGCGGACCTTCTCATGTCAGGTAGCTGAATTATCACGGCGGGCTCCCCTGTCTCCTCCCCGCACCAGTCTTGGAGTCATTTGGAAGCAGAGGCCTTCAGGTATCACTCGCCCTGAAGCCACCAGACTTCAGCCCACAGTAGGTGCCATGACGTACGTGGCCTGACTCCACCAGGGCTCATCTTTCCATCTCTCGGCTTCATTGTTCAGCTAGGTCCCAAACGCTGTCTGGGACAGCCATCAGTCTTCCTGAACTCAGAGCCCTGTTGCCTAGCAACCCACCAGGAGGAAAGATCCCGGGGAAGATTCTCCCCGTTGGTCCAGAGCAATCACATGAGCTGGGGCCTGGATGGCTTTGATTGGCTCTTATAGCCAGGGGTGGGATCTGCCGCATCAGAAGCACCATGGGAAACAAGAGGGAGGAGTTCTCTTCCTACATAACGGGGAGGAGCCTGGGAGGACCACTCATCTCTACCATGAATCGGGAAGCCCAGTTTTGGAAAGATCGTTTGCCTGACCAAGCTGTTGGGTTGTTTTGGGGGCAGCTAGTGATCTGCTCTAGATAGACTGATTTGAAGTTATTCGGATAAGATCCTCCACTGAGTTATGAGATCAACACACATTTTATTTTATTTTTTGCTTTCTTCTTTTTCTTTTTAAAGTGCTGGCGATCAAACCCTGCATCTCACACATCTAGACAAGTGCTTTACCACTGAGCTATACCCCCAGCCCCAGCAACAAATATTTCAACATGAGGCTGAAAAGAGGGGCAGAGACAGACCAGGAAAGGCCTGGGGTGACTGGCTGGCTGTTTGTAAATCAAGCTTCAGGGTGAAGAGCCATGCACACGTCTCTGGCTGTTCCCGCTACATCTACAGGGTTGCATAGTTGGGAACGAGACTGGCCACAAAGCCAAAAGTGTTTAAAATCTGGCCCTTCACAGAGAAAGTTTGCCTGTCTCTGTAGTAAAGAGAATTGGAGGTTCTGTATGTAGCAGCAACACTTCCTGTGCTGTACTTCAGGAAGAGGGACTCGGCGCTCTGGGAATCACAAGGAGCTGGGGACAGACAGAGCAGGTGTCTGGGTCTGGGATGTGGCTGGGTCTGGCTGTGATCTCTATTATGCTGGTCCAATCGTGGACTTCCAGAAATAGCCCCGACACAGGGGACAGAGGTCCCACGTGAGAACATGTTTGGAAGCTGATGTCCAAAAGTACCACAGGGCAGCCTTTCCGAGGGACATCGTGGCAGCTCGCCACTGTGGGCACCTGGAACTCGGGAGCCAAGGGCGAGGTGGATTGTACACCTCTGTGGGGACAGGGACCTGGGGACTTGTCACCTGCTCCACTACTCCTTGGCCTAGTACTGGGCCCGCACAATGCGGATCCCCGACCCCAGCACGCTTCACCTAGTGGCTCACAACCAGAAGAAAGTGGGTGGCACCAGGTGTGCCCTGTGCCCCACATGCCTGGCCACACCAGGACAACACACCTGGCCACAGATGTCCCTAGGCTTCAGATGGCACTGTCCTGGGAGTTCCTGAGTGGGGACAGGGTGGCAGTTCACACTCCCAGGCCCAGCAGATGCTTGTGGAACATCTGTATTGTGACAGTAAGTCAAGGCCTGCGAGAGCAGCTGAGGAAAGTGAGGCCAGAGGAGGGATGTTTCCCTGGGTCCCACTAGGCATGCTGGCTTGGCGGCTCCAGTCCCACTGCCTGCCAAGTCCAGCCTGGGGGTCACCAGGAGATGAAGAACCAGGGTCCCTTCCCCTCTCTGGGCCTGAGCTGTTTCCCCATCTGTAAAGTAGAAGCCCTACGAGCTCTGACCATCTGGGATTTCTTGCTCCATCCCAGATAGGTCCAGGCCTGTCTACCAAGGATCTTGCTGCCACAGGCTTTGTCACCTGGGCCCTCGGGAGCCCAGCCACGTGTCCTTTTCCTGGAAATGTGGTTCTTGAGGTATTTTCTGACACATCTTCTTCGCCAGCATTTCTGCCCTCCTTCCTGCACTCGAATGAAGCCAGGGAAGGGGAATTTCTCCAGGTCTGTAGGGGCATCAGTGTCCCCCTGGTTGTTGGTCAAATGCAGATTCTGGGACCCTCCCGCCAGGGCCTACCAGGTGAGACCATCGAGGCAGAGGGCCAAGCTTCTGCATTTCAGCCTGCTTGACTGGCCTGCGAGGCCGCAGGCTTGGGGACCCTGCTGGTTTGATTTAGTACGCAGGCTCCGGGCTCAGGCTGCAGCTCTGATTTTGATTTGCTGTGTGGCTTTGGGGAATCAGCTCTGCTCTCTGACCTCTGCATCTCTGTCGTCCAGTGCTTCGTGGCGGGACGAGGCTTAAACCGGAGGCTGCCTGTTTAGGTGCCTGCGAGTCCCGGCCACCGTTGCCAGCCCTACTTCAGGCTCGCGTCTTGCTGGCCAGCTCAGAGTACAGAAGATGTCACAGCTGTTTATGTTTTGTGAGTCAGTTTAATTTCCATTCGCAGCCCTCATCCCAGTGAGCTGGAGGAAAAGATGACACCAGACAGACAGATATTCTGAAAGCCCTCAGGGCGGGGCAGAGTCAGGCTCTTAGCTTTAAAACAGTCACCAGGAAACCGCGGACCCTGCTCAGCTGCCCGGCCTGTGTCCACCCTCAAAGGCTGACACCAGAGCTGGTGACCTGCCTGCGGGAGACAAGGAGATGGAAACAATGGAAGACCACTGAGGAAGAAACACACGCACACACACACGCACGCACAGAGGAACCAGCAACTCAGATTCAAAACACTGTCCAAACACACACATCCCCCTACTTCCCCATCGCACGTCTGGTTCTACCCGTCCTTGTGCGGTGGGCGCTGGCAAAGGATCACTTTAAAGTAAGGGAAAAGCACGACCTTTCCACAATTACAAAATGAACACATGTCAAAGATTTTATTAAGGGCATTAATTAAGAGGGAACCAGAAAGATGGGACACCCCGTTCAAAGGAGACTCCAGACAGCGCAGGCAGACACAGCCAGAGAGAAACGCTGGGATTAATTTACAAGTAGATGCAAAACTGGTCAATAAGTCGAGGGCAATAATCAATTGCATTCCGCTGGACAAAATTCATTTGCATCGCTGTGGCATGAATCATTTGTATTGCTATCAGGATTTTTTTAACCTCCAGAGTTATGAAAGACCATGAAAGGCACAGATAACCTAAAGGACTGGGCTCCACACAACCTTCAACAAGCTTTTTAAGAATTTTTCATTTATTTTTTCGTGTCGACATCTTGACAATTTTCCCTGACAGTACAATGCTGCCACCACCTTTCCAGAAAAGAGGTAAGAGGCTGATTTGTGTGTCCCGAGTCTCAGTTTTTAAATCTGAAAAATGAGCAGAAGGGCCTGTGAGCACTCGGGGACGTGGGGCTCAGCTGTGACAATCACAGGAAAGAGTGAGGCTTGAGAGTTGGTCCTGCCTGTCCCTTTTTCCGGATTTGGATCCCGTCCTGTCCTACTATAAAAGAGTTAATTTTCCCATCGCACCGACTTTGATTTCGTAATGCCCACAAAATCAGAGGATGACATACTGGTTCTGTATTTTTTTCCCAATAATATGAAAATAGACATATAGCCATTGAGATAAGAAAAATAAGTTCCATCCACCTGCCAACTAATCCAGTGCTCTGTGGGAATCTCTGGATTTGGAAGATAGTGGGAAGAAATTAAACTATAGGCTATCCACATGCACATGCACACACACACACACACACACACACACACACACACACACACACACTACACCACTGACTTCCCCTAAAAATCTTTACAATTTGCAAACCCGAAATAAGAGTAAAGCAAGTGAAACTCGATCGAAGGCAACACTTTAAAACACAGGGCCAAGACTGAGCTGGGGGAGGCAGGCCCCATCCCAGCAGACCCTTCCTCCAGCCCCACAACCCTCCCTGCCTTTCCCCATGATCCCCCATCCCCCTCCCCTCCCGAGGCCCTTCCTGTGAGTCATCCTGCAGGAATGTGGGAGTTCTCCAATTGCTCTGGCTAAAGCCTCTTAATTCCTCTACGTGATGAATGGGCGAGGCCCCACAATGAAATGTTGAGGCTCAGTCCCGTCGCCGCCCTCCACCTCCTCCTCGGTGTAATTATTTCTGTACAGAACATGTCAAGTGCCCTGCTTCCCAGGAACTTGTTTCGCATGCAAACATTTGGTGATTAGCCGAGGCTTACTTAATTAAGCACTTCGTAATGACTCTTAAACCAAAGAACGGTGGGGATGAGGAGGCGCTGCGTGCTGGCAGTTCGATGGCGGGAGGGCAGTGCACAGCGATGGCGCAGGGCTGGCGGGGAGCAGAGCGGGTGCTGGGGACTCTGGAGCGCTCCCTCTTTGCTCGCTCGTCGACTAATTTACAATGCATGTCTCAGAGCTAGAATGGATGTGAATATTATGATTTATACCGGCAGCAGGCCCGGAGCTGGTGGGGCTCTGGGGACAGGATTGCCATGCAAAGTGGACGGAACCAGGCCCTGGGCCTCTGACACCGCTATCAACAATAACAATTATCTCCACCTTCATCACCACCGAGGCAGCAGCACATGCTCCTCTGGGACTTCATGGCAGCCCTTCACACCCTGGGACTCTGCTCAATTCTGCTGCGGCCTTGACCTTCACAAACAGCCCTTTTCTCATTGTCTTCCTAACTCGATGGCTCCTCACTCAAAAGACTCACTTTCCCCATCTGTATAATGGACCGCTTGAGCTCTAAGACGCCACCTGGTCCTTCAGGGTCCCCGGAGACTAGAGAATTGTCTTTGTCTTGGGGGGCCACAGGAATGGCGGCACCAGCTCAAGGACTGTGGCTGTCGGATGCAATGTCACAAAGGGCTTCCGAGCCCAGCCCTGCACAGCTCCCAACAGGAGCTGGGAGAGCCGCAGCTCTGATCTTTGTGAGCCGTGTGACCTCCACCAGGTGCTTGCCCTCGCTGAGATGCAGGCCGCCCCCCTCTCACACAAGGCAAACTCTCCGTCTGCTTTGCGGCTTCTGAGAGCGGGTCCTATAAGCTGGTGGGGACTGAAACCACCGTTTCCTACACTTCGGCCCTCAGGACACCTCCAGGTTTCTCCTCGCTTACTGCACGTGTCTCCTGATTTCTCCCGTAGTCTGGGAGAAGTGACCATCCTACAGCCATTGCGATGGCCACTGGTGGCAGAGGCTCCTGGGGCACTTTGCTGTCTGAACTGGGATCTGCTTTCACTGTCCTAAGAACAGGGCCAGGGAAGGGCTAACCTCCTCGGGCGGCAGACGAAAGCACAGCGGCCTCCGGGGACCTGGGCTGGGTCCCAAAGGACCGCGCACGGCACTGGACTCCGGCCCTGCACGGGGCCACGGCCAATCTTTCCCTGGCCACAGGCAGGCAGGAAGTGTGCAGGGAACACCGTTCTCCACCGGACGCCGGCAGAGGTTGTGACGGATGCTTATTTAATGGTGATTTGGACAAGCCAGTTCGTGCGAGGCAGACACCTTGTGGACTTCACCGTTACGATGCGCAGTCAGTCAGATCTGACTCAGCTGAGGCCTGCGAGTCTGAGCTAACCAGCAAAGCCTGGCCTTTGCTGATGTTCTTGAACAACGCCCCTATCTCAAAAGGCATCCTGTGCTTTGCAGTTCAGAGCTAGAAACAGACCCAGGGTGTGGTGGCCACTGCTACCCTCCTACCCAAAGTCCACCCCTGCATCCATAGTAGCAGGCCCCTACTTTATCTGAGATATTGGGGTATGCTCAGCTAAAACATATCATTCTCTGCCTCCCTTAGATATAGAGTTTCCCAATGGAACATGAGCAGAGGTCACTGGGTAGGATTTCTGAACAATAAAAGGATTGGTGTACTTAAGAAACAGTTGTCCCTCCTTCTGTTTTCTTCTTTCAAGGAATGCAGATGCAAGGCTGGAGCCACAGCAGCTATATTGTGATCATAAGTCACCTTGAACTGCTGGTCATGTGTTGAGAATCTTAGGACAGAAAAGATTAGGCATTCTCTGATTACTTTGACACAGGGACAAATAAAAACCTCAGTTCTCTTAAAGCGCTGCTCTTCTGTCCTTATTAGCCGTCATTCCTAAGGGACACAAAGTTTACATGGAGAAGCAGATTTAGGATGTCATCTTTCCCTGATAACCTGGCACAGTGGCTTAGATTCAAGCGAACAGCATCGTCTGTCACCTTTAATTAATGGTGATAATTTAAATGTTGTGGGTTTTTAGTTATGTTCTAATTACAAGGAGAAGAGGCTTTCTACACAAATATAAGGAGTTCATGTGTTGATTTACAATGGTATAGTTCTAAAATGAATTTAAAATACACTGATTTAAGTAACTCTTAGGGGATCTCTTTATTTTCACTCCTTAAGAGGAACCCAATGCACTCCCTGGGTGCCAGACCAGGGATGCAGCCGAGAGTGGCCAGGACTGGCTGCTGGCCCCACCCACTCTCCCGGGCGAGCGTCAGGACTTCCATTAGCAGGTAAGAAGCCTCTGAACTGGGGGGTCTGGGGCTTGGCCTGAAAATCTCTCCCACTGCAACAAGGCCCGGCAGTGTTTGTCTTCTGTTTCCTGGCCCTGAGTGAGGCCGGAAGGTGGGACTGCAAAGCGGCCCTGTGAGTTTTGATAGCGTCCCCTGCAAGCCCAGTGCAGGGAAGCCGGGGTGGGGAGGCGACCCCCGTTAGATGAGATTTCCGTCTCCGGGCAGGTGGGGCTGCTGCCGCTCAGAGCGGATCCGTCAGCATCTTGGCTTCGGCTGGGCCTCTCCTGTCCGCCACGTTGCCCGTGGCCTCGGCCTCTTCTTCCATGTGAGGGGATCTTGCTCAGCCAAGATGCAAAGTCGCATCAGTTGTTGGAAGCAACGCAATCACCTGTGTTCTCATGGGAGGTATCCAAGTCGGAAGAGGATGGCAACAGAGTTAGCTCGGTGCCGTTGAAGCATTTCTTTTCTATCCAAAGGGATATTTATTTTAACCTCGCGGCCCCAAACAGCATCTCAGGCTGCATGCAACTGTGCCACTTGGAGAGGCGGGTGCCTGAACACTGGGCCGAGGCCTTCGGGAGCTTGGAGGTGGGTGTCTGAGCCTAAGAAGCCGTGAGAAACTGGATCCCAAACAAATCCCTCCAGGGAGCCCCAGAGGGAGGGTGGAGTCTGTGTTCCAGAGGGGCGCAAGCAGTACAGGGAGCTCCTTGCTATTCCCACACCATCCTTGAACCACATCTTCGATGCCACCCAAGACGGCGCAGGGGCTGCGCATGTGCAAGGTCCCGTCTTCCCTGCTTTCCGATCTCTGCTCAATTACCTACCAGCTGGAACACGCTGGGCACGGAAACCCAGCCTCAGTTTCCTGCTCTGGAAGCAGGAGTGATAGCTGAACTTGCCTGGAGGGACATCAGGGAAGTTACATAAGGCCCCCACGCCAAGCTCTATTAGCTTGGTTCTCGGCGTAGAAAGCGACATGTTGATCATTGTTATGGTTACCAGGATTCATGTTGTGAGTGATTGTTACAGTTACTAGGTTTCTTGGCATTGAATTTTTGGACCCGACTCTAGAGCTTTCACAGTTTGCTGTTAAATTTCATCTGCAGGTTTCAGCTCATTCTCGGGTCGCTTGAGATCCTTTGTGGCTCTTGCCTCTGTCGCCCAGGAACCTGGCTACCTCTAGCCACTTAGACACCTGATCATGGGTGCTTTGTGCCTGCTCCGGCCATCCGAGAAACCAATGAGAGACTGGGCCAAGGGAGAGACGAGACATTGCCACGAAGATGAAGGCAGGCTGAGGGACGCGTTCACTGGAATGGAGTTGGCCTCACATACCAGGCAAAGGCGGGGGCACATTTGACACCTGAGTCCCCAGAGAGGGTCAAAGGAGGCTGACCGTCCTCATCTCTCTCCACCTGCACACCGGGCTGCGTACTGAGCATTTCACGCACTTTATCTTATTTAATCCTCCCAAGGAGCTTCCAGACGATTTCTGTTGTTATCCCCATTTTAGAGATGAGAAACCCAGAGTCACACAGGAAATGGGGAGGTAGAATCCGAACACGGTCCTCATAACTGGAAGTTAGGTACCTGAGACATAAAACCTGTCCGACTCCAGCTTTAATCTGATGCTGGCTGCCCTCCAGGGTACGCCGGGAGTCCTAGAACTGGGGGTTCCAAGGACGGCTTCTTGCTGGGTTTCTAGAACCACCCGCAGCCACTCCCCGGGGTGCTCTCCCTCCCTGCTGCCTTGGGAAGCTGCCTGCCCCAGCTGTGAGGCTCCTAGCTTCAATCCCAGGCTGCTTTCAGGATGAAATGACACTCCCCTCCTGGGACCAGCTCAGCAATTTGTTTTGGCTGCGTTCAGCGCTCAGTGGTGAGGGCCGATTCCCTCCCTGGAGGGACTCAGAGCTTTCGAGAAGGCAGGCAAGACTTCCAAGGACAGACCCAGAGTCCGGGCTCCATCCAGGTGTGTCCGCAGGCCCCTGACCAGTGTGTGTGCTGAAGGGCAGAAACCGAGATGACCAGTGACCTTGATGTGGGAACTGCTCACATCGGCCACCCGTGTGTACATATTTAAAATTATTTGGATTAGTTTTTCTTCTTTTCTGTTTATCCATTTATTCAGACATCGTTTACTGACCCCCTACTTTGTTCAGGAACTCGGGTCCTGCCCAGGGAGCAGGGTGGCCGTGTCCCAGTCCTGTGGGAGTGGCCAGGCCATCAGAGCAGCGGCCAGGTGACAGGCAGTCCCAACACACATGGACTCAGGGAAAGTGCCCTCGGCAGAACTCGCCAGGAGCCCGCCAGTGTGATTACAGGGTGAATTTTAATGACCTGGGGAAATTCTTACGAGACAACATTAAGCGAAAGAGCAGGCAGCAAAATTTCTCATGAAGCGTAATTCCAACTTTATTATAAAAATATCTGTATACGTGAATAAGGAAAAAGACCATAAGGAAAAGCATAAAAATGTCAACAGTGGTTATCCCTGAGTTGTGGGAATTAAATGTTCTTTTTTTTTTTTTACCTTAATGCAAGGTTCAGGTTCTCAACCGCAAGTAAGTACTCATTTCATTTTAGAGGTTTATATACCTTTTAATTATCAAAGTAATATACACTCATTGGAAAACTGGGAAGTTCCTAACTCCGCTCTCCCCACTCCGAACCCCATCATTTCCAAGTGAGATGTGAATCCTTCAGGTCTCAAAGGCAAAGATCATTTTTCTTCCAGTATGGATTTGGCTTCTGCTTGTGATGTTGGTCTGTTTCTTAATTAAAGAAAAATATACATGCACACATACATAGTGTTGGCGCTCCCTGGCCACAGATTTTATATCTGTAAATCTAACCAGCTTCAGATAAAAACACTCAGAAAAAAATAGTGCATCTCTATGGAGCGTGGACAGACCTTTGTCTTGTCATTACTCCCTAAACAACATATTCTAACTATACTTTACACAGCACTTATGTTGTGGTAGCTCCTGGAAATGACCTAGAAATGGTTTAAACATGACATTACACGCAGACACTACGCCATTGTCTACGAAGGCCTTAGTGTCCACAGGTCTCGGGATCCGCGGGGCTCCCAGAAGCCATCCTGGTAGAGAACCAGGAATGACTTAACTTTCCATTAAGAATACATTTTGTTATGTTTTCCTAACAGGACACACAGGTCTACCCCTGTTCCTGCTCACTGCTGAAAGGTATTGTAAACTACGACAGAAGCAGGGTTTACTTCCTCAACGCCCACAGAGACAGATCTGTATGCAAATGGCTTTGCACACCAGTGCACACATTTTAGCCAACAGATTCCCACAAAAAGCCTTCCTGGCTGGGTCCATGGGTGTGGAATACTTTGAATCTGTCATTCAATTGCTATTAAAATAGTAACTAGCAAGTTTGGGTGAGTGGAAAAGCAGGGCAAAAAACTCATAGCGGTACTTCTTGGTCACAGTTTACAGATATGGGGAAACTGAGGCTTGGGGCTCCTCTTGAGTGAGTGCCACAGCTAAGTCTAGAAGTCGAGACTCATTCCCATGGGGGCTCTTTTCTGTGTCAGCCCCCATCCCTGCCCTATACTCACTTGGGTGGGAACCCAGAGGCTCCCCAGAGTGCCTCCCCCCAAGCCGGCCTGCCTGCCTCTGCCCACAGCCCAGTGGCTGACTGCACTTCCAATCTGTGGCCTTGTGAGTGGAATTATTGGCCTTTAATTGAATTGAAAACAAAAGGAGATTGAGTTTTATGGGGAGCAGGAGGCCATGGGAGGGAGGAAATCAAACACAGAACACTCAGGAGTGGTTCCTGGGGGGAGCAGCTGCAGGTGGGAGTGTGGGGCCGCACAGTTTATGGATCTAAGGTGGGAAAGGACCCTCCCTGTGCACCTTGCTCCACTCCCAGACGCGTCCGCAGATGCCGAGCAGCACCCGGTCCCACGAGGCTGGCCCAGAGAGGCTGCCCCCTCTCCCTGAGCTGGGTCCAGGGAGAAAGCACACACCACCCTTAAGTGACCCCTCGTCCAGCACGACCCCGCAGCAAAAGGCAGGACAGCGGTCAGGCCAGCCCCCCGCGGGCCGGCTGGCTCTCTGCCCACCCCATGTCCACCAGCGTGGCTCCACGCAGCCAATCTGTCCACACCTGCAGACCGAGGGTCTTGAAGGCCAGGCTCCGAGGTTGTGCATTATTTATTTCTACTTCCCCAGCTGGAGCAGGGTGCCTGGCACCTCCTTGGTTGTCAGTGAACTTTGAATAGATCCCTGCTTATGGAAGAAGATAAATATTCATGGAGCTGAGCACCCTGGGGTGGGCAGGCTCGGGGTTGGCTACAGAGGACCCGGCCTCTCCATGCGGGTAGAAACTAGCAGAAGGGGACTTGGGGGACACGGGGAGTGTCCTGTTGGAGGGACCGTGTAAGGAGAAATAAGAGGGAGCGGTCAGAGGTACTTAAGCAGAAATGGCACTCGGTGTCCTGATTGGCAGGAGATGGATGGCACAGGGAGGGCACTGAGCCGGGAAGGTGGCCACCTACCAGGCCAGGCCCAGGACTTGGGCTCTGCAGGTTTGGAGCCTCGTGGGCCTCATGGCACTACAGGGACAGGTGCAGATCTCTGGGGGAACATAAAATCTCTGTTAAACACAAAACATCTTCCTTCCATGTTGATTCACTTTGCAAAGTTAATTATTTTTAACTACAAGATTCTCAGTCTTGTAGATGGTTAAGCATGAAATCTCTGGAGTTTGTACCTGAGTTCAATTCCTGATTCAAACTGTCAACTACATGACCTTGTTTGACTCACTTTACCTCTCTGTTACCTCATGTAGATAATCACAGAAAAGTCTGTACATAAGTGTTCACAGTGCCAAATACATAATAGTCTCAGATCGGAAACACTTGGATATCTTTGAGGGGGTGAATGGAGAGACTGCAGTACATCCACACAGTGGAGTAGTACTCAGCAAGGAAGAGAAGGGACAGCTGAGCCCTGCAGCCCCACGGATGGCCCCCAAGGGTATTACAGCGCCAAGTGTAAAGACTGATCTTAAACGCTAAGATACTGGATGATTCCCTTTCTGTAACATTGGTAAAGTGGCAAAACTACAGTGATGGAGAATAGATGAATGATTTTCAGGGCTTAGAGTTGAAAGGAGGTGCAAACTATTATGGGGTAACCCAAGGGAATTTCATTGTGGGGAAAGGAAAATTCTGTATTTTGATGTGGCAACAGTTGCTCAAATCTAAACATGTACTAAAATGTCATAGAACTATTTTTTTAAAAAGTGCATGTACTAGCTGATAAAATCTGTATAAGGTATGTGGCACTGAACCAAAGTCAATTCCCCAGCTTTGACAATGCGCTGTGGCTACAACGAAGGATATTATCTGGGGGCTCCTGGGGGCAAGATGCACGAGGACTCTGTGTGTTGTTTTTGCAACTCTTTGTGAATCTTAAACCATTTCAAACTGAAAAGTTATTTTTAAAATGTAGATAGTCACAGTCTGTAACTGACCGTGTGGCTGACGTAAGAAGGTCCGTATAAAGTTCCTGCACCCGGGAAGTCTCGGGGAGACTTTAGCAGTGTTACAGCTCAGCTTTGGGGCAGGGACAAGCTACGGAGGATTCAGGGAACATCCCTGGAGTTCACAGAATTTCCTAATGGAAACCCTCAAGGCTGACAGAGAATCCAGATTTAATCTCTCAAGAAAAAAAAAATAAAGGAATGAAAGAAGGGAAGAAAGAGCAAGCTCTGGTTTGTACACAGGCCTGTGTCTGTCAAATGAGGCCTCCAAATGCTCTGCGAGTCCCTCGCACAACATCTGTTAATCCTGTGATGTCAAAGCCCCGACTCGGTGAGCCTGGGAAGTCGCTGCTGTTTTACTGACTTCCCTGCAGTTGGCAGTTTCCCTTGGAATCGCTGTGTTAATCAGAAACACGCCGTCCATATTGTCAACACTTTGTTTAACCACTTCTATAAATTCAGCATTAGTGTTGGAGCGATCGTGAGTTGATGGATGAAATCGTCGGCAGCCTCAGACAGCCAAACCCCATAAAACAAAGTCCAGGGTGAGAGACTCTGAAGGAGGGGACACGCCATCCACCGAGACACGTGATGTGTGAATGACTCGTCTCTGGGCTCGCAAGAGTGGCTGGTCCCAGGAGGGAAGCCTGGCTCCAGGACAGGGGGAAGCGGGACCTGCAGGGGGGACCCGCCAGGAGCTCAGAGGGAAGTTTCCGCACCACGGATTCGGGAGATGCCTGGGAGGAAGCCAGGGGACAGAGGAAACGGGTTTAGGGGGAGCAGGGACGGAATGACTGGTCCCCACTGATCATACGAAGCTCTCTCTTTCATAGCAAGTGGCTTTTATCCACTGGTGGACACCGGTTATGAAGGTGGGCGGGCCCATCCTTCTCCTGGATCCCTAACCTGGGGAGGACGGGTCTCTCTTAAGGTCCATCCTTAACAGGAAGCTGTAGAAAGTGTCTCCATCTGTCCACCAGTCTGTCTGGTGTCCACCGGGGATCATGGACTCCAGCAACCCAGCCCGAGTCTAAGCTCTGCTATTGCCCTTGGGCCAAGACACACATCACCACGAGCCCTGCTTGGGAGAGGTTTCTATTTGCCTACTGAATGCCTACTATGTGCCAGGCCAGGTCTGGGGACACCACTACGCTCAAGAAGAAGGTGATTCCTCTTCTCGTGGGCCGCAGGGTGGGCGAGGAGACAGAGGCTGGACAAGCCATGATGGGATTACATTGTGGAACGTGCTCCAAAGAAATGCAGAAGGCCGGCAGGACATATAATGGAGACCCCTCAGTCCGGCTGAGCCCAGGACAGCTGCACCAGCGAGGGAGTATTGCGGTGGTACTTGGAGGATGGAAGGATGCCAAAGACACAGGCTAGGAGCCATGAGATGGGCTCCGTGCAGAAGGAAGGTCCTGAGGCTGCAGGGACCCTTCAGGGGCTAAGAGAAGGATGGCGCTGTTGACACCCAGTATCAGCGTGGGGTGGAGCTGAGGGGCAGGAGGGACTGAAACTTTCAAGGCTGTTGGTCTGAGTGGGGAAACTGAGGCACACGGTTGGTCAGTGCATCTAGGCTGCACTAGATGGCAATCAGTCCTCAGGCCAGGCCTCACAAAGCTGACCACGATGGTGGCAGGGCCAAGGCTCGCTCTCCTCTGCCATCGGCGACAGGCAACAGGAACATGACCCAACCTCACCTTTAGGCTGCCTCCTCTTGGGACAGAAGCCCAGAAGCCAAGCTCCTGAGGCCCCAGTGTGGGAAGAGAGGGAGCAGGGGAGACAGCCCTTCTTCCCGGCCCCTCAGGGCCTCCTCCCCAGGCCCACAGGCTCCCCATTCCACATCATGCCCACCTCGGCCAACTCTCCCCACAGGCCTGTTTTTCCAGAAACACGAGTTGAGCAAAGCAGGCCCCTCCCTGAACCAGACTCTGAAATAATAACCCCGAGAAACACAGGCTTTCTTGGAGAACCCTCCAGAGCCTCCTGCTCCTTCGGACACGTCAAGGCTGGGCCTGATGAAATAATAATCTTCAGGAACTCAGCTTCTTTCGCTGCCAAGAGTCCTGCATGAGAGGCTCACACAGCCCCAGCCCTGACCCAGAGAAACGGGCCATGAGCTAACATGGCCAGTGTCCAGAGAGAAGTCACTTGGCTTTGTTCTTTTTCTCTCTCGCTTTCCCCCCTTTCTTTGTTTTCTTTTTATTAAGCCACAGATGACCTCCTGAGTCTCCCAAGCCCAGAGCAGCTGGGCGGCATGTCCCTGGAGACGGGCTGTCAAGCGCAGGGCCGCAGGTGCACTGGGGAGGAGGCGGGTGCCGAGGCCAGAGGCTCCGGGGAGAGTGAACTCCTCAGGCGTGGGGTCCACTGAGAGCCAGGGTCCAGCAGGAAACAAGGAAACTCCAGGCTAGCTGCCTAGCCATGACCGGGCAAGGTTGTGAGGTCTCTGTCCACCTCTGCTGCCTTTTTTCAGTAAGAAATTCACATGCCTTAGCTCAGCTGGATGGCGGTGACCCATGGGCTCTGGAGTAGGGTGGTTCTGGGTTCTGCCCTCTGCTCCAGTCCTGAACAGTTGTGTGATTCCAGCAAAAACTCATGCCTCTGTGACCTCAGCTTGCCCATCTGTAGAATGGGCTGTAGTTAAGGTTCTCGTAATGGGGCATGTAGTTCACTTAGCCCGGAACCAGGTGCCAGGTGTCGAGAGCCCCAGAGAGCACTATAGTGAGGACACTGACTTTGCCTTGCTCCACGCCCACTTGGGATTTCTTCCAAATGGCTTCTGAAGGAGTTGGACTTCTTTTTTCTGTTGCAGTTCCAGGACTCGAACTCAGGGCCCTGTGCATGCCAAGCAAATGCTGTACTACTGAGTCACACCCAGCCCTGAAGGAGGGGCAGGGGGAGGGGGAGGTGTGCACAACTGCACAACTGCAAACCAGTCTCCTGGCTTCTTCTATCTGACCTGCATAGCAGCCAGCCTCCACCACTGGAAGCTCTTTATCTTGTCTGCTTCTTGGAGCTACCTGCAAATTATAAATCCCTCCACTAAGGTGCT
Source organism: Hystrix cristata (assembly GCA_004026905.1). Classification (NCBI taxonomy): domain Eukaryota; kingdom Metazoa; phylum Chordata; class Mammalia; order Rodentia; family Hystricidae; genus Hystrix; species Hystrix cristata. Next base: position 15,415 of record PVJO010005830.1, on the reverse strand, counting down.
AGAATGCTTATGGAGCATCGAGTCATTACTCTAAAGATTTGACACCATTCAGTCCTTAGAACAATCCTGGAAAGCCAGTACCATTGATGTCCCCATTATACAGACAAAGAAACTGAGTCCCAGACACTTTTCACTGTAGACTAAAGTCATGGTGCCTGGAAATAAGGCAGGTAATCAGGTTCCAGAGGTGTAGGCTAAGCACTGACCTTTGCTTCCTCCCACTGAGTCCCCAAACAGTTTTTATTCCCATAGCTTGTGTGAAGGAGGGGGCTGTTTATTGGCGGGCACAAGCTGGGTTCCTCCTGGCTCTGACTGTTTCTTACTGTGTGGCTTTCTTCCTCTGAGCCTCTTCTTTCAGCTCTAAACTGGACTTAAAAATTATAATACCCAGTCTTAGATAGCCAGGCCGGAGGACGAGACAAGACAAGATTAGGAAATGCTCTAAAGTCATCTACGTAGTAATTCTCCCTGGACGGAGCAGACACACTCACGGTCTGACCACACAGAGCAGTATGTTTTCCCACCCAGCACACTCTCCCTCCTCTCTCCGACCTCTGCGCAGACTCACAGGCACAGCTGAGAGCTGGGCCCGGCAGCCCGCCTCCAGCCGGCCGCTGCCGTGTCCGGCGTGCTTCAGGGGCTCTCCGGCTCTCCGGTCAGCGCCGCAGGTGGACGAGCTGAAGGATGGGCGATGTCCCCTTTCCTCGGGGCCGCCAGCTGGCAGGCTCCAGACGGCCGCCCCACGTCCCCCTCGGCACAGGCGCCCTCCGTCAGCTTCAGAGAGAGCACTGTTCTCCGTTTCTAGATCAGACCGTGACCCTGATTCCCAACCTCGATTATTATTATTGCTGCTGCTGCTCTTGTTGTCTGTGCTATCGGGGCAGAAGGATGCTTGAAGTGTAAGTTAAATGAACTCTTGCAGAAACGCCACGCTTTGTATCCCTCGCGCCTCCCGCGCCTGTGGACCCCCCAGTGGCGACTCTGGCCTCTGCATGAGTCCTGCCCAGCCATGCGGGTGCCCACTGTGAACACAGCCTGCCAGGGTTTTCTCCCTCCCTGCCACCCGCCCCTCCCCTACCGGGCTTCCCGAATTCTCCTCCCCAAAACATCCCCGCACAGGCCCTTCTCCCCAGCTCTGCCCCTGCGAAAACCTGAACTAAGGCAAATGCTGACGGGGACGTGCCCGCTCACAGTCATTGTACAGTTGCTATGCGATGGGGGCACTGTGCTAAGTGCTGCACCCGGGCTGAGTCCTAGAGGAAGAGATTGTCGGAATTCCCACGTCATAGTGGCCCAGAGAGGCTGAGTCACTTGCTCACGGTCACACAGCCAGGGAGAATCAGAGCTTCCCACTGGAGCTGGAAGTGGACTCTGGGGAGCCCTCCCTCTGGTGTCTGCATCAGCCCAGATCCCGCTACCAGGCAGCTCTGGGATCTTGGGACCCTTGTGCTGCCCTGACTCACTGAGGACTATGAGGGAAGTCTCTGCCGTCAGAAATAGGTGCGCGGATGCGCTGGCTCGATGGGAGGGCGATGGGAGGGTGGGAGGGAGCTGCTGTGTGCTGCCGCTGGCCTGGGGGCCCCAGGTTCCACCCTCTGGGGACACACTGCAGCTGCTCCCCATGTATGCCGGCCAGGAGGCAGCTCGGAACTGAATGGAGCCAGTGTGGTTGGTGGAGACAGACAGGCTTCCACCTGAGTTCAAAGCCTTTTGGTGTGTGACCTTGGGCAAGTCTCAGGCCTCGGTTTCCCCTTTACCAAATGGACAGACTCGAGACGATATCAATGGTATGACAGTGATATCTACACAGAGTGGGGGAGGCCATTCGAGGAGGTGACTCCTGCAAGGCTCTAGGAAGAGTGCTCCTCCCCTCAAATCCAAGTCACAGCTTTTATAGAGTTTCACCAGACTGACCAAGAGTATGAGGACAGCAATGTTGCCATACGGAATGGTGCGATGGGAATGAAGTCGTGCAAAGGACATGCCTAGAACAAAATAGCTGTTCAGGAAATGATGGGTTGTAATATTAGGGCTAATTGCTGGGTGTGGTGGCACATGCTTGTAATCCCAGGAGGGTTACTAGGAGGCCGAGGCAGGAGGATTTCAAGCCCAACTTTGGCACCTTACTGACTTAGCAAGACCCTGTCTCAAAATTAAAAAGCAAAAGGTTTGAAGATGTAGCTCAGTCTCCAAGACTACCAAAAAATAGTTGTTATTATTCATTCATTAATATTAATGAAATAATTACTATTAACTAATTGGTGGTAGTATTTCGTAGCTAGCATTCCTTGTCTGGCTCTAACAACAATGGCTGTCAGGTTCACTCACTGTGGGTGGAGTCGGGCACATCAGGAAGCTTGTGTGCACCTCGCTTCGTGTTGTTCTTTCAACAAGTTTTGGTTCCAGGTCAAATGCAGGATGCCCATCACACTTGAACTTCAAAGAAACAAAGAATAATTTTTAGCGTAACTATGTCCCAAATACTGCATGGGATGCACTTGTTTTGGAAGTGTTACTTGTTTATCTGAACCCCAGATCTCCCTGGGTGCCCGTGTTCTCACTTGCTAAGCTGGGCACCCATAAGGGCACCGCAGAGAGCTGAGAAGGAACATGCACGCAAGGAGCTGAGCGGACTCCCGAGGGAGGGAGAGGCGGCCCCCTGGGGCTCGCCGTCCGGGCTCCGGCTCTCTCTCTTGCCGGTGTTGGTTGCAGCAGGAAGGGGCTGAGGTAGCTCTGTCGCGTCAGGATGGGGCGTAGCCTTCCCTCACTTTGGGGGGCCCTTCTGTGTGCACGATGCTGTTCCCTGCTCCCAGGCAGACCATCTGCACCGGGCACGCTCCGGGAGGGGCCGTCTGGGTCCCAGCTGCGGACAAACAGCACCAAGTTCACGGCTGGCTGGTGTCAGGCAACCCGGCAGGAAACAAACAAACCAAGTGGGAAGGGGGAGTCCACCCGTGACTTCATGCTTTCCCACGTCCAAGTCTCTCGCCTCCCGTGAACCGAGCCTGAGGCCTGGCTGAAAGAGCAAGCTGAGGCAGGGCTGGAGGCCATGTCCACGCACATCCCAAGGGAGGAGCCTGCGCTCTCGGATGGGAGGCAGTGGACCAGGCCTACCCCATGGGAAAAAGCCTCAAGGTCCACAGCCAAGGTCCACAGCCAAGGTCAAGGAGGTGCGCTTCAGGGCTTCCATCTCCCTCCCCTGCCACAGCTGGGCCTCCATTCCCCACGGCAGACACTCCAACCTGGCTGCTGGCTCCTAGTCGGAGCCTGGATGCAGCCCCTCCCCAGACAGTCTGCCTCTGGGGTGGGGCCCTGAGCAGGTCCTGAAATAGACTCAGACCAAAGTGTCAGGGGAACCCCACTTCACAGATTCAGACAGCGAGTCCCAGGAAACTCTGAGCCGGCTTCTCGGAGCTTCATGTCAGGTCTCCAGACTCCAGAGAGAAGCCAGGCCCCTTCTCATGCGTCTGCTCGCTGCTGTATTTGACAGGCTAACAGCACCAAGCTGGGCCCAGATCTCCCCGGTGGGCCTGGGAACAGCCTGACTTCTCTGAGGCTCATCTGGTCAGTGCTAGGAAAAACACTCTGTAGGAAAGAACCTCTCTCTCTCTCTCTCTCTCTGTCCCTCTCTTTCTCCCTCCCTCCTTCTGACTCTCCCTTCCTTCTTTCCTCCCACCATCAGTGACTCTGAGGTCTATGCTATCCAAGCCCCGGGGCCTAAGGACATGGAGAGGAAAGATGCCCACCCAAATGCCCAGGGACCTCCCACTGTGGGCTTAGGTGGGGAGGGCGTCCGAGGGACCACAGAGGAGGTGTGCCTCATCCCGGCCCATGGTGAGCAACGGGGCTCAGAGAAGTCCAGGGACCTGCCTGGGGTCACACAGCTCGCGGAGTTTAGCGGGAATCAGCAGCTAGAAGCTGTGTTATTCCAGCAGCTCCCGAGGCACAGAGGTTCTTGGTTCGGGAACTCGGAGATGCGCTTAACCTTGGCAACTTGAGGCTCTGGGTGGGGGCGGGGGGCTGTTTAAGAACATCTAATTCATTCTGCGAGAGAGACTGAGACAGGAATGTCCTCTTTCCCCAGGAGGAAGGACTCCAGCTCCCTGTGGGCCCCTGATCCACAGCCAGCACCCTTTGCCCCCCAAGCCCTGCCCAGTGTGTTCATGGTGCTTTCTGGTTACTAGCCAAGTGCCAGAGATGACCCTCAGCTGCAGGGACAGTGGAGCTGCTGGTGGGGATGCCCAGGAGACAGGACACCCCAAACACACACACACACAATTGCAGGACACACTCACATGCAGCTCATGCAAACAGATAACCAACCTCATCCCCATTTCCCAGAAGAGGGAACTGAGGCTCAGCACAGTTCAGGATTTAGGTGGCAGAGCTGGAACCAGGTCCAGGATCCAGCACTGTGTTTACCTGGCCACAGCCCCATCACTCCAGTCTCCAGACAGCAGGGATGTTGTCCTCACCAGCTCCTAATCTGATCCCAGAAGGGACTCGGGTCCTTGCACGCAGGTAGGGACCAGGTCTGTCTCCTTCGCCTGCCAATCCCAAAGCCTGGCTCAGCATCTGACACGGAATGGTAACACTTGTAGATGTTTGGGGGTTTGAAGTGAACTGAAAGTTTAGCAAATTAGTGGCTGAGTTAGTGAATTAAAGTATACATGATTAAGTGAATAGATTCATCGGTTAACATAAGGGCACTAGATGCTTGGATGAAACGAGAAGTATCTGGTTGGGTAGCAGATGAACGCAGGGTGAGTGGGTGACGGGATGGATGGTTGGATGGATGGTTAGATGCAGAGATGATGAATGGGTGGTTAGACAGATGGGGGTGGGGTGGGTTGACAGACAAATAGATTGAAAGAAAAACTGATAAATGGAAAGATGGGTAGAAAGGTGGGTGGAAGTAAAGATGGACAAACCAATAGGAAGATGAAAAATAAAGAGAAGGAAAGAAGAAAGAATGGACAAATGCATGGATGGATATGTGGATGGATGGCAGGATGGGTAGATGGATAAGTGAATGGGTGGATGGATGTGTGGATGGATGTGTGGACAGATGTGCAGTTGGATGGATGGGAGGATGAGTAGGTGGATATGTGGGCAGATGTATGGATGGGTGTTAGGTAGATGAATTGATTAATAACTATAAACATATAGGACAGATAATGCATTAATGGAGATATAAACAGATAAGTAGTAATGAATAGAGAATTAACTGATAGCCGACTGGCTAGGGGTGGAGAAATGTATAAGTGGGTCCTGGTCCCTGTGGGGTGAATGGCCAGGCAGGCCCAGTCTCTGGGAACAGAGCTATGCAGTCCCCCACACCACCTCCCACCTCCATCAGAACCCTGCGGCCAGGCTATTTTTGTGCCCTCTGTGGAGGGAGCTGGCTTTGGGCACAGCTTATTAGGGGTGAGAGCGCACAGAGCCCCTCCTCCTGAGGTGCCCCTTTAGCTGCAGAGACTCACCCTCTGTCAGGTGGCCTGGAATGAAACCAGCAGAAGCTGCAGAATGCACAAGAAACCAAACACAGGAAAGCAGGAGGGAAGCTGGGCCAGCTTTCCCGCCCCTTGAGGAGCCTACAAGCCTTCGCAGGGTTCCGGACAGAGTCGGAAGGCGCCTGGTGAGCCCGGGCACACAGCCGGGGGCACCGAGGGGTCATGGCCTGCTCGCTCAAACATACACCCAGTAGGAGGGACAAAAGTCAGAAAACAGAAACTGTAGAGAGCAGAGAGAAGGAAGAGAGTTTGCGGGATTCTGCGCAATGAACTTCTGCGCGATAAACTGCTCGGCCTGGTGGCACCGCCCCTGGCTCTGGCTGAGGGTCTCCCAGGAGGCTACAGGTGAGGGGCCGCCAGGGCTGCTGGCCTTCCCACAGGCCGGGCTCCAAGGTCTCACACCTGGCAAGCTGGTCCCTGTCCACATGCCATCCTGGTGACACGGTGGCGACTTCCCCCAGGTGAGCGATCCACGGGAACCAAGGGGAAGCCCCAATGTCACGTATGACCCAGTCTGAGAGGTCACGCAGCGCCCCTCTGCCACATTCTGTTCCTCAGGAGCGAGTCCGGAAGTCCCACGGCACGAGGGATGAAGCGAGGGACATCACGGAATGTGAGGACACATTTTAAACCACAGAGAGTGCCTGAAGCAAGGTGTGACAAGTGGACGGTGCCCAGAGGGACAGGTGCTCAGGACAGAGCCCCGGGGGCGGGCAGCTGGTGTGCGCGGGGACGAGGAGGGAGGAGGCGGGTGGGAGCCGGGAGCTGAGGCTGCAAGGAGGCAGCGGGCTGTGCAGACCCGGTTCACGGCGCGGGGTCTAACCACCAGCAACCCATGGAGGGCCTGCCTGTGCCACTGTGGACTCTAGCAGCCCTCCTGTGGGAGGGCCTAGTGATGTCCACACTATAGAAAGGCAAACACTGAGGCCCGGAGAGATAAGGCAGGCCACACTTCCAGTCCTGAGCTCGGATTTGCACCAGGCAATCGGGTGCAAAGGCGACCACAGTCCTGATATCCCTGGAGGGAAGGTTGCGAATGGGACCAAAATACCTCTGATGACCAAGAGGCAGAGAGAGAGAAAGAGAGAGAGGACCAGAGTCAGAGTCGAAGAGAGAAATGGGGGCTGTCTAGAGCGGAACCGAGGCGGGCAACGACAGAGGGAGGCAGCCGGGAAGAGGGGAGGAGGTTAGGAAGGAGAAATCTTGAAGCAGACAGACACACGAAGCAGGAGCCAGAGACTGGAGTCCAGGAGGCCGAGGACAGGGGAGGCCCACGGTGCACGCCTGGGAGGTGCTAGGGCCGAGATCGCAGCCCGCCGGCCCACCACCCACGCCCGTCTCCCCTCAGTGGGAGCACCGGCGGGAGGGTGCGGAGGCGGACGGGAGACGGTGGGATTCCAGTAATTCCACACTCAGTGATAGCCAGGGAGTCGGGGTGCAGTGGCCCGGAAGGCCACATCCAGGGCGAGTGTAGCCGATAGCTTCCCAAGTTCCTCCTCCCACACTTGCCTCCCCAGATGCGAGGCAGGCATGGTGGCCCTGAGCACAGGGCTGCATCCGGCCGGCCAGAGGGCCGCGGTGCGGTTCACAGGGACACCTGCTTCCATCCATTCTCATGGGCGTACACTCCTGGCCAGGGACGATGCAGTGACAGAAAGTGGCTCTGGACATGGCAACCCGCCCTGCACTGACGCAGCAGGAGCCGGAGAGACCTTTCCCCAACACACACGGTGCGTGACATGACGGTCCGTGGTCTCTTAGCTGAAAGAGTGCCAGTCCTCAGCTCGGCACGTCACACATATCCATCTCCTTCCCGCCCTGTGAGCCCGCGACAGAAGTTACTCAGCACCCACCGTCTTCCTTTGTAGATGAAGAAAGAGGGACCTAGACAGGGCCAGCCACCAGCCCGCGCTGGTCACCCGGCTGAAAAGTGGCAGTGAGCTTTCAACCAGCCTTGAGCCACCAAGCAAACCTCCTCCTGGGTCCTCACCGAGCCCCTTCAATTCCAGAGAGAAGAGGACAAAACCATCTTTCCCTAAAGGTTAGGGATTTGGGAGGGGTTAGTTTGGGATTTTAGTTTTTTGAGACAAATTCTCAATGTATAGTCCAGCCTGACCTTGGACTTGTGATCTTCCTGCCTCAGCCCACCATGTGCTAGGACAAATGTTGCTTTTTACAAAGAGCAAGCTCACAGGAGAGCTGTAAGGACAGACATGTTTGTCCTTCGCTTAGACTCATCAGTCGTTCTTACCTTATCACATTTGCTTTCTCTTTCTTCCTTGTCCCCCCTTTTCTCCCCTCCTGTTCTTCTTGTTCTTTTCCTCCACCTTCTCCTCTCTTCTTTCTCTCCTCTTCTCTTTTCCTCCTCTTCCTCCCTCCCTCTCCTCTTCCTCCTGCTTCTTCCTGTCCCCCACCCCTTCCCACTAGCCCTCTCTCCACTTAAAAGAAAATCAGAGATATTCACATATATTGCCAAAAATTAGGGCTTTCTCAATCACACCAGTGTGATCATACCTAAGAAATTTAACACTGAGGTAATAATAATATCTTTTTCTGTTTTCTTTTGTTTTGTTTTTTGACACAAGGTCACTCTGTGTATCTCAGGCTAGCCTGGAACTTGCTATATAACCCAGGTTGGCCTTGAACTCATGATCCTCCTGCCTCAGCTTCCTGGGTGCTGGGACTATCGGCGTGAAACATTGCCTAATAACGTCTAGTCGATGTTCAACTGTTCCCAACACATCCTTTCAGCCTTTATCAGTCAGCTGAGCCACAGCTCCCACCCAGGAGCACCCACCGCAGGCTGTTCATGGCCCTCTCCTCTGCGTTCATCTAGAACATTCCTCCCCACTCCTCACCTCCAAGGAGTCCTGGTCTCTGACTCGTTGTGTTTTGAATGCGCCACAGACTGCATTTGTTTGGTTGTGTCCTCAAATCGGATTGAAGGTAACCCCTGCAGCCAGTTGTGTCACAAGACGCATCCCTCTCACTGAGCCTCCTGTGGGACACACGTCCCCAGCTCCTTGCAGGGGCTGCTGTTTGGTCAGGTATGTGACGTGGGAGCCCCCAGGTCTTCCTGTGTTAAAGCACCCGTCGCCCTGCGTAAGGAATGTGCAGTCTGTGGGGTGACACTTGGGGAGTCTAAGACTGTCCCTCTCTCCGGTTAGCTCCCCACCAGGAGTTTTGGAATCCATTAGCGATCCTTGGGAGAGTCAGACGTGATGGCGACAGCATGGAGGTTTAAAGAGCTCTTCGTTTTTCTTTTATATTTAGTGGTTGACATTCTTTGGCAAAGAAATGTTTCCAGCTGCTTCCTGCCCCATTTCAGTTCACGTGTTATCCACCAGAATTCTCGCAATGCTCAAAGCGTCCCAGATTTGGGCTGCGGGAGGCTTCATGGTGGCCCTCGAGTCTGTGTCATCTTTGTGCTTTGAGGAATCCCTCGCCTTCTGACACAATAGAGTGTGCGGGGGTTATTCTGTGTGTTCCTTGTCCCAACCCTGGAATCAGCCACTTCTCCGAAGCGTTCTGGTTCCTTCCACTGGAGAATGGCGTTTGAGGCCAACATACGAGCCCTACGTGTGCAAATTACTGTCGTGGCATCACTGTTTCCAGATCTTGCAGCGAACAGAAGATGCGTTCATTCTGGCATCTCCCATTCAAGGTTCTTCCTGTACCCCTGTCCTTATTCAGGTCTTCTGATCTGGCTGGAGGGCCCCGTTTCCCCAAATATCAGCACAGTTGTTCAACAGGGTTCAGAATTCCACTGATGCCACTCCCCACAGCAGCCTGTTCACCGAGGCCCAAGGCTTCTATGAAGCTCTTGCTGCCCTTAGACTGTAGCCTGTTATATTGGCACAGGGAGGGAACGCTGTTCCAAGGCCACTTAAGCTAATTCCCTTTAGCTGGAGTTATTGTTGTATTGCCTATTATTTAGCAAATGACCCCAGAATAGTGGTTTAAAAAGATGGCACTTATCTCAGCGTTTCTGTGGGTCCTGATGACTGGGTCCTCCACCTCGGGGTCTCTCCTAGTCAAGCTGTCATGGAGCCAGGACTCTCTGGGGTGGTCTCGGGCCTGCTTCCAGGGTCAATCGTGTGGCTCTCGGCAGGGCTCAGTCCCTCCAGGGCTGCTGGACTGACTGTAGGTCCAAGTGCCTCCGCTGCTGTGGTCCAGATGTGGTACCTTGTCAGATGTCCTTGTCCATCCGGGCAAGTTCATGAGAAAAGCTAGGAGGAGAGACGACCGGCAAGATGGAGTCTGTCCTCTACGCCTTGTCTCGGGAGTGACAGCCCACTGTTTTTGCCGTATTCCGTGCAGTAGAAGCAGATCCCTAGTTCCGGCCAGTGTTCCAGGCTAAAGGCTGATATGAGCATCGGTACCAAGAATTGAGTGTTGTTGGGAGCCCCTTTGGATGTCTGCCTGCCTGAGTTACCAATCTGATATATGTGAGGTTCTTTTATTTCTATTTGCATTCCATTTATAGGGTTTGTTCTTTTTCCACATCTTTGATTGAATTTTATCTTTGAATATGCAAAATATTTATATATTTTGAGATATAAATTCTATCAAAAGAAGTCCAAAGAGAAGTCTAATTCCCATCCACATTGTATCCCTACTGTTCCCCGTGTGTCTCTGATACTCACTTCTAACCATAAAGGAATTCTGCCTCTTTTTCCTTTTATACATGTATATTCTCATATTTTTATTTCTCTGTAGTTCTTAGATGAAAGAGAACGCATAATAGATACTTCTGTTCTTTGACTTTTCATTTCTAATTCGTACTATAAATCACTTCATATCTGCTCACAGAAATTAGCCTTATTTTTAATCACTGCGCAGGACTTTCTTATGTGACACTGCCGTAGTGCATTCAACCAGTCTCTCCTGGCTAGGTGCATGGGTTGCTCCTAATACTGTGCTCTCACAATGATGCCAGAATGAATAAATACACGCATTTGTAGTTCTCAGCCTGTGAAAATTTATCTTTGGGCAAATTCCAAAAGTGGGTTGAAGAGCTAAAGGTTAAGTGTATGTTATATCATCAAATATTGTCAACTCCTCTCTTTGCATTCCCACCAGCAATGTATGTGTCAGTTTCCCTCCACCGGCACCATGTCCCAACAGACTATATTGTCAAGCTTTTGAATTTTTGTCAGTGTAATAGGTGTGGAACACTATTTTGGTGTAGTTTTGATTGGTTTCGGGTAGTTTCAGTTGCATTTCTCTTATATGTGAAGTTGAACATCTTTTTCTAAGATCGTTTATATAGCTCTTTCTGTAAATCACTTATTTGCGTCTTTTGCTCATCTTCAAAAATTGAATTTGGGGTCTTTATTCTTGATTTTTAAGAGCTCCTTATATTTTAAAGACACCAACTGCTTATCTGTGACCTAGATTGCAAATATTTTCTTTCAATTTCTCTTTTGACTTCACTCTGAATTTCATCACAGTATAAATTTTGCACAGTCAGATTTAACAGTCTCTTTTATTACATTATATTTTGAATCACAGAATGGCTTTGCTCATACTTCAGTCTTTTAGGAATCCATCCATGTTTTCTTCTAGTGTTTGTAAGGTTTTGTTACTTTTTACACTTATAGTCCTTATTTTAGATTTAAATCTGGTGTCTGAAAACCATCTTAGTTCCATAGAAGAGAAAAATCATGGAGACTCAGATTTAAGTGACTTTTCTGAGTCTGCATAGTTGGGTAAGAAAAACATCTGCGTAGTATCTGCTATGAGCTAGCCACGAGAAAGCATTTTGTATTTATGGTCTCATTAAATGCACCTTGTATTTATTATCTCACTTAATCATTACCGAAACTCTTCACAGTAGATTGTGTTCCTATTTTACATATAAACAATCAAGATTTGGAGAAATGAAGTGAAGTGTTCAAGTTCACATGACAGCAAAGTAAAGAAAAGCACAAAGATAAATTGTGTGTGCCTGCTGCCATTTAGGAAAGATCTGTATAAGCTGCCATGACACATCTAAAGTTACATCCTATTGGCCTTTACATAGTCACATGGCCACAATTAGCTGCAAGGGACACTGGGAATTGTAGTCCTTATTCTGGGCAATTATGTGTCCAACTAAACTCACGGATACTGTTACTATGGAAATAGGGGAGCACAGATTTTGGAGAAAACAAGCAGCAAGGAAATTGAGGCTTGCGGAGGTTGTATAGTTCCCCAAATGGTACCTTTGGTCAAGGCAAGTGACAACTCCTAGAAGAGTTAATGTTTCTCACACTTACAGATTGGATGCCAATGTCCTTGAAATTTATCTCCACTTACACGGCTGTTTATCCACCCTGACATGGGTGATCACATTTCAGGTCGTCTCTGAGGATCCCCTTCCCTCCTCATCCCTGGCGTTAACCCTCCACCTCTTTCCGACATGTGTTCTGCAGGTTCTGATTCATATCTAAAGAATACAAATCCGTCAGTGTCCCAAGGTCAAAATCAAAGAATGGCCCCTTTCTGAAATAAGGGAGATAAACAGAGTGACCTAGTGAAAAGGATCCAGACTGGATATTTTCCAGCAAATATAGTGAAAGTAATAGTGAGTACTGATGTCCAAACCTACCGAGTGCTAACCCCCGTGCTGGACGTTTCCCACGCACTGCCCCTCGCCTGCCGCTGCGGTCCACAGACCATGAAACTCAGAGCATTTGAGTAACATGCCTGTGATCTCCATGCCAAAGAGCCGGATTTGAACTCAGTTCGGCCTGGCTGTGCAGGACCCTATTTTTAATTCTACCCGTTAAGCTGCTTGCTTCCCTCCTGAGGGTGGCTGATGGGGTGCTGTGGCTCACTGCCTCCGCCTTCACCACAGAAGAGGACCTGACTGCATGCTAGTGTCACTTCAAACTTCAAAATCTGCAGTGCCATGTCTCCTGAGCTGGGCGTCACCTGATCTTCATCAGAAAGCTAAAAGTAAAAAAAATGAGCTTAAACATTAAATTGGGGTACGTTGGGGAATGTTTGTTCACTGGAAAATCCACAAAATGATTTTGGGTTGGGCAAAGTACCAAACAAAAAATGAAAATCGATACAGGGGCTGGATCACAGCTGGGAGTGGGGGTGGGGCGGATTGGTGCTGACAAAGAGGTGAAAGGAACTTGATATAGTCTGGGAAATGACCTCCAGTTGGTGAGAGCAAGGGAGTCCCTGGTTCACAATGAAGCCAAAGTGAGAAGAATAAACCAGATCAAGCAGGGCCATTAGAAGGAGGATGGATTTACCCTCTGGTTTGCCTGAGATGGCCCAATAAAATTAGTAGTGCCCTCTTTTATTCTCAGAAGTGACTTAACTTGAATGATAAACTATATGGTGTATCAGTTAGCTACTGCTATGTAACAAACCACCCTCAAAGTGAAGAGGCTTAAACTGACAAGCATTTAGTCCGCTTATGAGTCTGTGGCACCGGTGGGGTTTCTGCCAACCTGGGCAGGGCTTCCTGATATGTCTTTGATCAGTTGCAGGTCAGCAAGGTAGCACTACTCCTGGACTTGGCTGAGTGGTGGGGGGACAGGACCCCATGCTTCTCATCCTCCAGCAGGCTAGCCCAGGCTGCTGCTCATGGCCTCAGTAGGGTTCTTCCTGTGGTTTGAACGTCTCCCCCCAAACTCCATTGTGATGGTATTAGGAAGTGGGATGTTTAAGGGGTCAGTTGGGTGGGAAGAGGACTCTGCTTTCATAAATCGGTTAATGCTGTTATCTTGGGAGTGGGCCTGTCACATCGCAATTGGGTTTCTGATAAAAGGATGAAGCTCAGTCTCTTTCCTCCCTCACACACATGTGTTCTCCAGACACATCTACCTCACTGCAGTACAGCCAGGAGGCCTGCAGCAGAGGCGGCCCCTTGATGGCGAATGTCCCCAGCTCCACAACTGTGAGCCAAATAAACCTCTATGGCTTATGAATCGCCTGGCCCCAGGTGCTCTGTCACAGCAGCAGAAAAGGGATTAAACCATCCCACGGGAGAGAAACGTACAAGGCCGCTGAGTCCCGGGCTTGAAACTGCCACATTCTGGTGATCAAAGTCAGACGCGCCGTGTCAGATCCAAGGCCCACCTCTGGATGGGGACAGCTGCAGAGGCACACGGAAAGGGTGTGATGCAGAACTGCCACATGCAGAAAGTGAGGGCTTTACCAAAGTGACTCAGCCCGCATGATCACCTGCCTAACAGGCCACCAGAGGAGTCTAAACATCAGTCTAAGTCGGGCTTCTGCTGACTTTTTCCAGGTTCTCCATTGCAAGTATTTGATGTTGCTGTTGCCATGCAAAAACAGAAACAGAAGAAAAAATAAACCACCGTGTACAAATGGGGGTAGCAGTGTTCTAATAACACTTTATAAAAACCGGCAGCTGGCTGGATTTGTTCTACAGGCTGTTCTAAGTGTCCCAAGAAATTATTTGAAGGTCGTAGGGAGGGGAGCGCTGAGAGAAAATGTGAAGAATTTCCTCCACTGGAGGATGGCTTGGGGTAGAGGCAGTGGTGGAAGACAGAGACCCCTCTGAAGGCTGCTTTGGGGGTCCAGGAAGAGAATACAGGGGCCCTGGTCAGAGGGTGACCACAGGCCTTGGGGAGATGGGACATGCTAGCAATATAGGCCAAGAGAGAGTCCACCAAACGCAGAAGAGTTAAACGTGGGGAACGCAACATGCAAAGGTTACGAGACGTGCTATTTACCTAGAAGGACAAGGCTTGGGCATAGTGGGGACCGGGGGAGCTAACACTGTCTTTGCCTTTAATCACCTACTGTTCCGAGAGGGGACTGAGAAGCCTTCCTATTGTGGGAGTGAGGGCAAAAAAGACTGGGGATTCAGAGCAGGGGAAACTGAGGTCCAGGGTTCCAATGTTGTCTGGCAGGTCAGACAGTGATTGGCAGTGGACCCCCAGGTGGAGTCCCAGTCTCTAAATTCACTCCCCTAGGATGTGTTGTCCCTCTTTTGTTGTTATCTGTCACCCGACTCCTTAAAAGAGAAAAAGGCAAGCCACCTCCTTGGCGGATTTGTAAGCAAGTGCGATGGTTCGCGTGATAATTCTCCTCCTCCAGGGTTGATGGGTATCTGGCTCAGCCCTGAATAGGGTCTTCAGCTTAAAAGAAAAAAGACTCTGAGCTCCAGGGCTTTCGCATCACAAGGAAATAAAGTCCCTAGCAGAATTAGAGGATCAGATAAGTCGAGACAAAAATGGAATTGCATAAAGTAGAAATATCTGTCTGAATTGCTTCCCCCTCGCTGGGGGGAACGAGACCCAGCAGGGCAGGCAGGAGCCTTCTGCTGATAGAAGGACAGACAGGCCGGCGGCTCCCTGCACATCTGGGCTGCCGGAGGCTCTGACAAGGCAGAGGTGCTTTGGGCGGTGACAGGGATTCTGGAGCACGGCCCCTCCACGGCCTGCACAGGAGAAGCTCACAGGGAACCACCGGCAAGCCCAGCTGTGTGCAGGAGCCACTTGGCAGCACTGAGCGCATCTTAGGGACGCTCGAAAGGACAGGATGGCCCGTGTCCTCGGGCTCCCAGCTCTAGATGTTCACTCTCCTCCCATCCTAGCGATGAAAGTGCTGCCCAGAGCAGAGGATACATCCGGGCCAGGCCGGCTCTGGGGACCACAGGAAGGAGGCCGGCGAGGCTTCTGCCCAGGACTCGGGCAGACAGGCTCAAATTCCCTCTCTGTGACTCGGGCGTGTCTCTGTGCCACCCGGAGCCTCAGGCTTTTGGTCTGCACGGTGATGACATGGGCCAGCGTTGCCTCCTGCCTCGGTGGGCAAGTTTCTGCAGAACCGGAACCGCAGCCGTGCCTGTTCATGTGCGTGTCATCTGTGCCTTTGGGGCTGTGGCAGAGTCGACCTCCAGGCCCACAAAGCAGGAAGTCGCTACTAACTGC
>PVJO010005829.1:0-94656 GCA_004026905.1 Hystrix cristata | reverse complement strand
AAGGTCTAGCTGCTGGCTCTTGTCCTACCCCTCTAATGGGGTGCACCAACCCACCTTTCACAAGAGCACAGGAGACCCCTTACACTTACTCCGCATGGAGATGGTGACTCGCACGGGCAGTTTACAGCCAGCAAACCCATGAGTGCTGTTCATGGAGCCTCAGGGGATTCCTCGCTCCCAGTAGCTGACCTTACCTGGACTTTGCAGGGAGACCGCGCAAGCACCTCGTTCTCTCCTCCTCCTCTTCTGGCTGGAGCTCCTGGCCTAGCCGGGATCTGAGAGGTCTGAGCGATCTGAGCGGCCCAGGCAACACCCTGCAGGGAGCACAACAGGTGCCCAGAGTTGTTCTCATTAGCCAACAGCGCCAGCTCCTTCCGAGGTGGGGGGAGGGAGGGGGGAGGTGGGAAGCGCGGGGTGGGGGTGGGAGGTGGGAGGTGGGAGTTGGAGGGGTGTTCATTCTTCCCGCCCCCACCCACCACCATCTCCAACAGCTCTGGAACCGAATGTTTCAGAAACGCTGTGACCCCCGAACACCCACAGATAGAGGACCCACCTCCAGCAGCACTCTTGACAGGACGCAGGAAGAAAGAGGACATAGGGGCTGACACTTAAGGCTCTTCTCCCTGGGCGAGTAGTAGGGGCAGGACTTAGCCGCGGAGAGCCTGCAACAGCTCAGTCCCCAGCTCCAGGCCAGCGCTTCGCATCTCGGCCAGCTCTGCTTGCACCCGGACTGGCCCCAAGTGCTTCAAGGCAAAGGCGAGCACATCGCAGCGGCCTGGGTCTCTAGCGGCAGGGAAGGAGGCTGGGAGTCGTCCTTGGAGGGCTGAGGAAGACACAGACAGGGGAGCATCAGGAGAAGGAAATAAGAGGGTGTTTCGGGGTAGGGAGAAGCTGGTTGGCTGAGAACAAATTGGCTTCACCGAAGTCCTTCGGAGAAAGCGAGTCTGAGGCCCAGACAACCTGGCCCAGAAATGCAGGTGATGGCAGAGGTGATGGGCATGATGGGCGGTACACACGGAAGAAGCCGTGGGCCCAGGCTGGGTCCAGCGACCCTTTCCTCACCTGCAGACTAAAGCGGCTGAGAGGGGAGCTGTGGACGCCAGGAAGGAGCACCGGCCTCCTTTGTGGGGCCCTGAGGAGATCTCTCTGAATACCTTGATGGCTCTTTTCTGTGGTATCTACCTGCAGTGCCAAATACCCGAGGGTGAGAAGCCTATTTAAAAATCTGATTTAACAGTTTAGCCAGAGTAATACTTTCGTTTTCTTCCGTGCTTTACTTTATTTATTTGTTTATTTATTTATTTTGGTGCTGAGGATCGAACTCAGGGCCTTGTGCTCACAAGTCTTTACTTTAGAACTAGAAAGTAGATGTAAGTTTCAAAAGTGACTCTTTCAACTATTTCCGGTGAAGAAACCTCTTAGTGCATCTCAAGAACGGATGGATGGCTTGGTGAATAGAGGGGAAATTTGGGAATACCTGGAAACTGAAGTCAAGCCCATCTGACGCTGTTTCAGAAGCCCTTTCTCACCGGGACTCAACGCGACTCCGCGACACCCAGAGCGCCTCCACGCAGCTGCAAGCGCCGGCCTCCCTCAGTGCCCACAGCTCTGGGTGCCCAAGCTGGCAGTGCGCCGCCAGCATCAGCTCACGGACCCGTGAAAGGATCACCAGCAGAGGGCAGCGTGGGCTGCTGGTCAGAAACTGTGCCCGTCGCTGGTGGGGAATAAGGCAGAGGTGAGCATCTGTCCTGCCTACTCTTTCCTCACCCGCAGTGGGGGTCTGGGGTGGCCTGTGACTACTGGGAGGCACAGCCTCGTTGCTTTCCCAGTCAGTGGCGCAGGAGAGCGAAGGCTCCCTAGTGGCAAGTGCAGGTAATGCATGTCTGCTCTCCAGCAGGAAGAAGGGTGGGAGCTACCCAAGCCAGCTACAGGGAAAAGAGTTTCCCAGGACCTGAAAGAGCACCTGAGCTCAGGAACCTGATGCCTTTGGGATAAGAGGCCTCCAGGTTATGATTGAAATGTTTAAATTTTAAAAACCGATTACATGCTGCTTTTCTCACAGTAGCTCCATAGTATAATTTCAGGTCGGGGCTTGTGATGCCCTCTGCCTTGCTCTTGTTGCCCAGGATTGTTTTTGCTATTCTGGTTCCAGATGAATTTCGTGATTGCATTCTCTAGTTCTGTGAAGTATGCTAATGGTATTTTGATCGAAACTGCATAATACTGATCGAAATCTGTATAATAATTTAGGAAGTATGGCCATTTTCACTATGTTCGTTCTTCCTACCCAAGAACACGGGATGTCTTTCCATTTTCTGATATCCCTTTCAGTTTCCTTTTTTAGAGTACTGTAGTTTTCAATGTAGAGTTCTTTTACTTGCTTTGTTAGATTCGTTTCTAAGTATTTCATTATTTTGATGCAATTGTGAATGGTGTAGCCTCCCTAATTTCTTTCTAAGTTTATTATTTATATATAGAAATGCTATTGATTTTTGAGTGTTGACTTTGTATCCAGCTACAAGAATGAACTTGGTTATTAAATCCAGAAGTCTTTTGGTGGAGTTTTTACGGTCTTCTACATAGAGCATCATGTCATCCACAAATAATGATAATTTAACTTCTTCCTTTCCTATCTTTATTCCTTTTACTTCTTTCTCTTGCCTAATTGCTCTGGCTAATGTTTCCAGACCTATACCGAATAAGTGTGGTAATCCTTGTCTTGGTCCAGATTTTAGAGTGAAAGCTTTCAGTTTTTGACCATCTAGTATGATGTTGACCGTTGGTTTTTCATAGATGGCTTTTATCATATTGAGATATAGACTATTCCTAGTTTCTGTAGGGTTTTTATCAGGAATGGGTGTTGGATTTTGTCTGAAATGAATAAACACTTCTCAGATAAATACAAATGGCAAATAAATATATGAAAGAGTGTTCAACATCACTGGTCATTTGAGAGACGCAAATTAAAACAACACCAAGATTCCATCTCACTTCAGAAAGAATCACGTTTATGAGGAAATCAACCAATAACAAGTGCTGGCGGGGCTGCAGGGGAAAAAGGAACCCTCCCCCACTGTTGGTGGGAGTGTAGGCTGGTCCAACCACTGTGGAAATCAGTGTGGAGATTCCTCAAAAAATTACAACTAGAGATTCCATTCGACCTGGCTATACCTCTTCTTGGTCTCTTCCCAGAAGAATTAAAAATATTGTACCCCACCGATATGTACACATCCATGTTTATAGCAACACAATTTGTAATAGCTAAGTCTTAGAAACAACCAAAATGCCCAGTAACTACTGAATGGTTAAAGAAGATGTGGGTTTTTTAATGCAATGGAGTACTACTCTGCCATAAAAAGGATAAACTTGAAATGCTTATAGGTAAATTGATGCACCTTGAGAACATACTCTTAAGTGAAATGAATTGGATGTGCATGACTGCACATCAAATTGCTTCTCTGATATGAGAAACTGTAAGTGTAAATCAGAACAAAAAGGTATGATAGATGTTGTGAAAAACAAAGATAATATTCAAATGGGGCTAGAACTAGAGAGGGAAGAGGGGAAAGGAAAGAAGGGAAAGAGAAAAGAAAAAGAAAAAAAGGAAAAATGTAAATAAAGCTATTGTAAATAAGGAGGGGAGGAGGGATAGAAGGGGGGTAAGGATGGCGGGGGGGAACCAAGATATATCATGTACAGGTACAAATTAACTATGATGAACGTGATCACTATGTTTATCTACAATGTACCAGTACATGTTCTCGGTTAAAAAAACAAAACGAGGGGCTGGGGATTTAGCTCAGAGGTTAGAGTGCTTGCCTTGCAAGCACAAGGCCCTGAGTTCGATCCCCAGCACCAAACAAACAAACAAAAAAAAAATAGACTGATTACAGTAAAGGACACATTGCCATGAATCTCCCTCGAAATACTCTTCCTTGGTTTGAAATCACTCGTTCCATCATTCTTGCCACTTTCTGAAGCAGTCCTGGCAGTTGTCTTTCATGAACGTGATTAAAAGTCTGGTGAATCCCGACGCCAAATGCCATATGACCAGAAGGTGGGTTCCTAAAACACTGCGGTGCATCCTGATCCACCTTATTCAGCAGATTTGGCACCATGTGACTTCTGGCGTGTCCCCAAAGTCAGCATCACAATGAAAGATAAATGTTTCCAATCAGTTCAGGACTTCAAGGCAGCCACAACAGAGTAAGTAAAGACACTGAAGGAAACAGACTTTCAGAACTGCTTCACAAAGTGGAAGAACACTAAGTATATTTGGAGTGAGGGGCAGTATTTTGAGAGGGGGTTAATGGCCATGTATCTTTTGCTGTAACCATTTTTAAAAATCTAAATATTCATAATATGTTTTAATCATACTTTGTATTTTTCTGCTAAAGGTCCTTTACTTTTTTGTTGTTAGTGATTCTTTTGTTGTTGCCGGGTTTTGCTATGTAGTTCAGGCTGGCCTTGAAATTGTAATGATCTTCCTGCTTCAGCCTTCCAGGTGCTAGAATTACAGGCATGTTCCACCTTTTCTGGCTCAGTTCTTTGACTTGTTTTGAGTTTGGATATTAACTTTCACAGGCCATGGAGCAAACTTTGGAAGCACATTATAGTTTTGCCCTCTCTAGGAGGTGATTTTAGGCAAAGTATGTGACTTACCTGAGATTTTCTTTTTTAATTTGTAAAATGAACTCACCTTGTAACATTAGAACTCAATGTGATATAATACGTTAAAAGGCCTGGTATAAAGCAGGCACTCAGGAAATTGAAGCTACTATTATGAAGAGAATGGGGGGGGGCATCGGCAAGAGAACCTACCTGAGTTGTCCTCACCACATCCACACGTATTCAGAAAAGACCAGATGTGTGCCCTAAAATCCTGCCACTTAAAGAAATACCATCCCTGGGCCATTCCTATTGCATGTCACCTTTATAAATTGAAATATTCTAGATATGGATAGCCTCAAACATCACTAACAAACTAGAATTATTCTTTGAGATGTTTAGATGTTTGTTTTTCTTTCAATGGAGTATAAAAATCTTGAGTGCCTGGAGGCTGGAAAAAGAGAGAGAGAGAGATTAAGAGAGAGAGAGGCTTTTCAGCTCTAGAAAACTCAGTTTGTGAGTCCCGTTTAAGGAAGATACCTGCCGGGATCTCTCTTCTTGTCGTCAGGGTCGTCATGTTATCCTAAACCATTATGGATATGTTGGAACTGAGAAAAAAAATCATTTTTAGTTATTGTTTTCCTTGTAAGTGGAGCCCTGACTTTGAAACTATTCAAGAATGCTAGTAGTTTCTTCCACTAATGTATTTCCATCTTTTGGTAACATAGCTGTTTGACTAATAAACCATGAGCCAGGTGTGTCTCTTTTGCTTTGCTCTTGGTGGCCATGATGAGGCATAGATAATGGTAACTATCCTAAAAATTCTAAAGTAAGTATGTAAATTTACTGCAGAGTAAATATGTAAATATCCTCATTTTAAAATGAGCCAGTTAGAGGGAATACCTTTCATAAATCACTGTCCAGGATTTTTACTTTGTGAGTTTTCCAAACTTTAAATTATAACCTTGTATATTTTTCTTTAAGTAATTTTTATGTCTAAGACTTTATATTTTTTGTGGTGCTACAGATGTTACCCAGGGCTTTACACATACTAGTCAAGCACTTTACCACTGAAGTACACCCTCAGCCCCTGACATAATTTTTATTGAATATGTCCTTCTTTTAATACAACAGTAACCACTTCTTTGGAAGTTGTCCTTAGCAGAGTTACTTTCACATCCCCTTCCCCAAAGTTGCTTTCCCTTCCTAATCCTTTTAACATCTTCTCTATTTTTCCCCACATCTAAAAGTGAAGCCCAACCTAAATAGTTAAGATGTTAACTGATAAGTAATTTTTCTTCAGGTGTGTAGAACCCAGTACATCTTGGACCTTCATATAGCCTCAGGATATGTAACACTCTTCCTTGTTCATTTAAACTTGTGACTTAACTAATGCAAAGGGTACTCCCGTTAAATTTACTTTGGAGAAAAAAAGTCTGTCTAAAAATAACTATAGGAACTAACCTCAGGAGCCTGAGGTCCATTGCCACATTCAAGAAAAGAAGAAAAAGAGTCACATGCCCTGGATGATGAAGACTCCACTTAGTACGTAGCCTTCCTTCCTTGTTCCTCTTTTCCCTCCATTAGCCAGTTTATACCCAAGTTCCCCAATATGGAGTTTTGAGGACAATAGCCCTCTTCATCTTCCAAGGTGTCCGACTTGGATCATGTCTGATTCCCTCCTGCCAACTCCTGCCCTGAATATTGGCTTTCAAGCACAGAGCACCCTGGACCTTAGTCTGGCCCCAACTTTGGTGAGCAGCCAGGAGCTGGGTCCTCTGTCAGTGGAGCCCTTTCAGCGTCTACCGGGAGGATCAGTGAGCACTCGGTCAGAGCCATCTGCTCATGCTAAACTGACCCCACGCGGGGACTTCAGGGACCTCCCAGCAGCTGAGGAGGTTCTTTCCATCTCGGTAATTCTCTCGTGTCTTCTACTTGCTGCATCGGCATTTATAAACATGTGGGAAATGGTATTTGGGGCTTTGGAGAGTAGACCAGCTCTGGTCTGGGTAAGTCAGACCAGGCTGTAGTATGGGAATTCTCTGTCTCTCCAATTTGCCATTTGGACTGTGCTCAGATTGCGGTACCAGTTGGCGTGACAGAAGCTATCTCTGCTGGTTGGGGCTTAAACAGCCATTTGGACCCTGCTTGATTTGTTGGCAGTGCGAATTGGTGTGAGACCGGCGTGAGCAGTTGCCACTTACTCATAATGAGGAGGCAGAAAAGAAGAGGTCTTTCCTCTTGAGATCTGTGAGAAAGTGAGAGCACACGGGCAGACGGGACCCCCAGTCGAGCATTGTATGTGAAACAGGGAAGCGGGGACAACTTGGGGGAGACGAATCACTGCACATGCGCAGGCTTAGGTTTTGTTTTCTTAAGATTTAGGTATCCTTTACCCGAAAAGCACCACACAATAGTGATTTAAACAACGAGTTCCAATGAGATGTGCCGTGTAATAGCTGGCTCGTGAGGGGAGGGGAGTGTTCCAGGGAGGAGGAGGCAGGACAGGCAGCCAGGAAAAAGCCAAGCACAGAGCAAGTCAGGACGACCCAATGAAGGACAAGATGGGATGAAGCCTGGGAACTGAAGACCAACAAAAAGTCAGGCCCCAAGATAGGGACCTGATGGCCAAGGCCGGTGACCCGATGAACGAGGGTTCCCTGTTAAACTAGTGGGATCCTTCTGTCCAGGAATGTGGTAAAAACAAGGTGATAGACGACCAGTGCCACCGAGCCTCTCTTCATACCCCTCTGAAAAGTGCCTTTATTCTGCTCATGCTGATCATTTTAGAAAAGTTATAATTAATGGCACATGCAACAGTAGCTTGCTGCATACCCCAAGTTCCTATGGGCTCACTTCTGGTCAGACTTTCCTGCTTGTAACTCCATAGACTGCCCTCCCCTTGGCCCAGAGTGGTCTGAGATGTAGTCATTTCTGTGTATAAAACCCCTAGATAAAGAGATGCTGTGGCAACACCCTTGGGTCCCCTCCCAGTATGGAGAGCTTTCTGCTTTCGCTCTACAATAAAATTTTCCTTATTTCTCTCTTGGTTCTGTCCTTTGTAATTTTTTTCTGGGTTGAGAGAAGACTCCACTAGCCAGACAGCAACAATATGCACAGCTGATAAATATTGAATTAACTGAGGGAGCTGCGATACCTTTGAAGGAACAGTACCCTCTCAAAA
This sequence comes from Hystrix cristata, assembly GCA_004026905.1. Lineage (NCBI taxonomy): Eukaryota > Metazoa > Chordata > Mammalia > Rodentia > Hystricidae > Hystrix > Hystrix cristata. Next base: position 86,864 of record PVJO010005829.1, on the reverse strand, counting down.
AAAGAGGCTTAGGAAAAATTGAGCTGTTAGTGCAAAAATTTCTTAAATATGAACTAAGTCTGCCTTGTAGATCACCCTATAATACTTCAATTATGCCCGTAAAGGAACCTTATACAAACATGTGGCTTTATTCAAGACTGGAGAGCTTTTTATAATATTGTACACACAGCAGGATTCTGCCGAATCTAGATTTCTACTTTCGGATTTAAAGTTAAGCCTCTTTATAAAACCTTAAAAGGGCCGGGCCCGGAGCCCTTACTTAGGACTGCTGAGTGCCAACAAGTGCTTGACACTGAAAATTAACATCAGTGCCCTCGAAAGGCCTTCAGACTGTTTGCTTGTCAGTGGAGAACAGGGCATAGTTCATGGTTACTCACTCAAATTTTACGAGAATCATCTCAACTGGTAGCTTATTTCTCCAAACAACCAGAAAGAACAAAGGACGGTTGTCCTGCCCGAGCAGTCACGCCACTTGGGACTTCTGTAAGAGGCACAAAGTTCTCCTGCATAAGTCTGTTACGGTGTATCACTCGGCAATGGCTTTATTGTAATGAAACGAGGACACTGGCTGACAGCAGGCAAGTGTCGGTCTCTTTTACTGGACAATCTGAATGTTGTCTTGAAAAGCGCCACAGCTAGAAATTCATCCACTTGCTCTCAATAACAGAAACTGATTCTGCTTGGAATGTAACTGCTTAAAAGTTCTCACTGCAGTCTGTTCAAACTGACTGGGTTTATTGGACGGACTGTGACTGCTAATGATCGGGAACTACACACTGATAAAGTAGCTTCTTGGACGAAGGACGATTTGGAGCTGGGTATGCTGTAATGATGCTGGATAAGGTAACAGAAGCGCATGCTCTCCCAGTCTGCACAAAAGCTGAATTGCTCTACTAGAGCTTTACCACGAGGAAAACGAGTACACATCTACACTTCTTCCAAATATGTCTTCATGAGAGTACATGTGCTAGGACTGCTTGGAAAGAAAGAGGGCTATTCAAGAAACCAAGATAGCAAACATATGATGGAAATTCTGGCCCTACTTGAGACAATTGCTTTAATAGACCAAGGAACTATTGTGCCCTGTCCAGTACACCAAAAGAGTGATTCCCATGTGACTTGAGAAAATCAGAAAGCTGACAAAGCCGATAAACAAGTTGTTAGGGAGAAAGAGCTTATCTGGGCTTTGACATCCTATTCGGACTTGTCTAAATTTAAACCTCATTACATGGTGAAGGATGAGGAAAGTGCCCCAAAACTGGGCTTCACTCATACAGACACTCACTACGGAAGATTAATGACCACAGGACAACTTTACTCTGAGAATCCTGGTATATCCACTTTTCAAACATCTACCCAAAGGGACACATGGCAAGGGAGTGTTGACAGATTTTCTACAGGTCTGCATCTTTAGGACTATTCAAAGGATTACACAAGGATGCTATTTACATGCTACAGTGAACTCGACTGAACACACCCCACCTCAGAAAAGGATACAGTATAAAGGTATGTGTCTCCTTGAAGACTGGCAAGTAGACTTTGGGTATTTGATTTAATTTTTTTAATTTAGTATTTGTGTGCTCTTAGGCTGGTTGAAGTTATATTCTGTGAAAACTGAGAGGACAAGAAATTATTCCTAGGTTTGGACTACTGAAGTTTATTTAAAGTGAAAATGGGTGATCATTTGTTTCTACTCACCTAAAAGATGAGTAAATCTTTACAAATAACTTGGAAACTTCATCATTATAAAGAATGAAATCCAAAGAAATAACAGAAATGATGAATCATACCCTAAAAAGACTTTAGCTAAATTTTGCCAGCAGACCCATTTAAAGAGGGATAAAGTTTTGCCCATTGTTCTGCTCTGAATTACGGTAGGACCCCAAAGTGGGCTTAAATTAAGTCCTTTTAAAATTGTGTATGGCAAACACTTCGCAGTGTTTCCTTTAGGTGATCCACCTCTTAAATTAGAAAATGAAGCCAGGATTTAAAAATCTGTGCTGCAATTAGGTCATATACAACTGCCTTACATCGGTTTGCTCTTTCTAGGTTCACCAACCCAGTGGATGAGCCAGCTGCCCTTTCCATCCTGGAGATGGGCTCATAGGAGCAGAGCTTTAGATCTATCACTCTAGACAAAAGTGAGCTCCCGCAGTGGGACATACTATTGGTCTCCTTTCAGATCCTGCCTGGACCTGCACCTTAGGAGAGAATCTTAAATATTTATTCAAAAGGACAAGATAACTAAGATGTAATTATGAGGATATGAATATCTGGACTCTTTGGTAAAAATAGTGTTATACAGCTGGGCATGGTGGTACACACTTGTAATCCCAGCACTCTGGGAGGCTGAGGCAGGAGAATTACAAGTAAAAGACTAGCATAGACAATTTAGTGAGACCCTGTCCCAAAACAAAAAATTTAAAAAAGAGCTAGGGATGTAGCTTTATTTGAAGACCCTGGGATCAATTCCCAGGACTGAAAAAAGAAAAAAAAAAAACAATGGTGGTAGATAATGGAATGGCCCTTATACAATGTATTAGCTGGACAAGGGCTATTTGTATAATTGTTAACACATCCTGCTGCTTGTACATTAAATACTTTGTCCCAAGTAGAAATGAGCATTAATACAATTAGACAACAGGCTACCTGGATCCAACAGTCTTTGGAGCATCAAACCCCATTTCTCTATGGAGCTGAAGACTCCTGTTGCTAACTTGTAAGAGATCTATCTTTGAAGGAATTTTTAAATTAGGGTTAACACTCAATAATAATGAGAGTCTACCTAGGGTTTAAAATTATCATATTATGCATACAGAAATTGCAGGGAAAAATACCTTTGACCATCTCTTTCCTAAGGGGAGAAACGAAAGGAATAAAAAATATGCATTTCACCGTATAAAAGTCTTCCGATACAAAAATCCCCACTGTTCCCTCTCATTCACCAGGAAGTAGTGAGAATCGGTCAACACTCAGTTTCTTATGGAAATCTAATGAATAATCCACAGAAGCGAATTGTAACAGGACCATTAGTTTGAGAGTTGTCTTTGGCAGACTTACTTTCATCGCCACTCCCTTATCCCTTTGGCAGAATTGCTTCCCCTCCCCAGTCCTCTTGACAGTCCCTCTGTTTTGTCTAAAGAGAAGCTCAACTGGACAGGTGAAGGTGTTAACTAGTAAATAACCTTTCTTTAGAACTATAGAACCTAGAACATCAAACGACCTTCAGATAAAATCAGAATGTGTTATGATCTTTCTTGTTTTTCTATCTTGCCACTGAGCTAAAAGCATGCAAACTGCTGTGAGGTTTACTGTGGAGAAAATGTCTAAAAATAACTAGAGGAACTAACCCAAGGTGGCCGGGTCCCTTGGGATGTTCCAGAGAAGGAAAAAGGAGAGACACATACCCAGGATGATGAAGACTTCCTCAGCACATGAACTTCATGCCCCGTTCCTCTTTTCTCTCCATGTTAAAGCCAACTTGTACCCCTGAGCTCCCCAAGATAGAGCCTAGAGGACAACAGCCCATCTGTCCATCTTCCAAGTTATTCGCCCCTGAATAAATTTGATTCCATATCAATTCCTGTGTCATGATTATTTGCTTTTGAGTGGGGAGAAGCCCAGATCATAGTCTGGTAATATTAAGACACCAGAAAATTTAAATGTCTCAGTAGTTTCGAAATTATGACATAATGTCGGCACAAAGATCATTTTTTAGTTATAAGAGGACGTTATCTAATTGACATCAGCGCTGCCCTCATTCAATTCTCCGTCAACATAATTGATTCCCTCATTCGTTTCCTCCTCGCCGACATAATGGATTTCCTCATTCCGTTCTTCAGTGATGAATAACTCTGCTTCTCCATGTAAGCCTATGTTATCTGGGCCTGGAGGAGGCAAGTCCATTGTATTCTTAGACATCCTTACTCTTGGTTTTCTCAGATCTGAAGAGGCGGCACCCAAAAATGTGCTGCTTTCTGCACTCTTAGAAAAAGAGGTATCTGATACACCTTCCGATGGATGAAAGTAGGAAAGGGTGGCCAGCTCTGGGTTGACGGAGTAAGGACTCTGATAACTTTTTTGACTGAAAAAAGAAACACATGCTAAGAATTGTGTATAATGGGGTACATTTGTAACCCAACTTAGAAAAGTCTTCACAAAGATTAAAATATAAACGAATTTTGTCAGTTTTATTAGTTACTCAGTAACATTACATAAATGGTATAGGATTTTTAAAATTATTTTATTATACTGAGGCTTGTGTGAATGGAGCATTTTTCAGACCTCATCACTATAATTTAGAAACTGATTTACCGAAACAGTAAGGATTGCTTTACTAAAAGTTTAATAGGAAACATGCAAAATGAAATATAATTAGAGGAAATACTTACCAATGATTAGAGCTTTAAGGGAGCAGAGAAATATGCCATTCATGAAAAACACCATAGCCAAAAAATGTAATTAATCTTGATTGTGAACATCAGGCAATTTTGTTAGAATTTTTGGAAGTAATTTCTAATGCTGTGTGAAGCTTTAAATAAACAATCCCCACTCAGGTTTGACTGGAGCTTAATATATTATTAAAAAGAAGATCAAATGGATAGGGCTCAAGATGCAAATGTGACAGAGAGATTTGCTGTGATTTGAAGGTCTCAGGCATGAAAAGAGTTAGACCCTCAGCAGACACCCGATTCAGAAAAGAATTATAGTCTTTTTGTTCCAAAGCTATAAACAAGCATTATCTAGCTCATCTACACCCTTTCCTATTGACTACAATTATTTCTACCTGTAGATGACTTTAAATTATTGGGGAAAAGTTCAAGAAGAATGACTATTTACTGAGAGATGGCTCCATGTTCTTTCCGAGTACGAGACATGGAGTAAAAATGAATACGTTAGAGTTATATTATATAGGAGCCACATTTTCCTGACAGTTTACTAAAACAGGAGGGCACCAGCTGCTCAGCACACATTAGTTGTAAAGACTGCTGGTGTCAGTAGGCTTACCTCAGCTGCTTCAGTCTGAAGAGTGTAAGGATGCAGAATATCATGAGGGGGATAAAAATGAGCAGGGTCATCAGCGCGATGCCTAGCATTAATCTGAGCTTGAGCGTTTCCAGGTATGATAGTTCATTTTCTTCATTTGTACTGTTCACATCAGAGCCTGAGAGGAAAGGAAGAAGACACCATGGAAAGTAGTGTCCTGCGCGCCTCCCTGGAGGAGCAGGGACTGCAGGGCTACGCGGAGAAGCGCACACTGTCTGCAGGGTTCACTGCTTACCCTCCCACAGCTGAAGGGATGCAGAGGAGGCCACCACCGGGGCAAGTATGCTTTTCTCTTTAACCTCCATGGCAATCTTGGAGCAGTGTCCTTGGCTCCATGTTACAGGGTTCTGGAGGTTTGTGGATTTTCTTGAGACATAGCCAGTAAGTAGCAAAATCTAATTTTAGACCTTAGGTCAAAATATGTATGTAACAAACTTCTCCCTGACCTTCCTAGACACCAGTTTAAGTAATCTATCATCTGAAAAGATTTTGATTAATTTTCACACAAGAAACTAGTCTTGTGGGAGAGAAAGGTCCATGCTTTCTTTGTTGGAGCATGTTCTGATTTCCTCCAAACAGGAGGTAGGGTGTGCTGAGGCTTAGCCCATGAGACTGAAGGGCTAAGTTTGACTTTTTATTACTGAGCAGATTAAACACAGTGTGCCAGGCGTTACCAAAAAAATGGAAGGAACTTGTTAAACACTCTTTAGTAAATCATAAAATCATGTCTAAGAATAAAGTCTGTTTTTAAAAAAACTGCATTGTACGTGTTACTCACCCACACCTCTATGTGGTTTATCTGTTTCAGGAGTAGAGACTATGAAACAGGAAGATGCTAATAGTCACCTGCAAAATGTAACTGGAAAAGAATGTTCAGGACAAAATAAAAGATAATAGGAAAAAGGGAGATAGATCTTTTGCAAAAGGGAAGAGGACCAAGAGGTGGAGAAAAGGAAGTAGGTGGGGAGGGGAAAAGGATGAAAAAAAAGAATGTGTTGTGTTCGTGTAGCAACTCGCCACAAGGAATGTAATCATTATGTTCTGCAAACATAAAGAAACCTCAAACCAACATGTGCCAGTTCTTCATGGTAAATGTAATCATTATGTACTGGAAACATGTGCTAATAAAAAAACAAAAACTGAAAAAAAGAATGCTCAGGAACTGTAACTCTCCTAAAAGAGTAAATGTCCTCTCTGATACAATGTTACCATCAGGATACCTTCCTACACACTACCCTGTATTAGGGAAAATAGTAGCACCTTGCAGCCACTAAAATGTATGTATCAATTACTGTAATGGGAGTGCTTTGTTCTTACCTGGAATTGGTTGAAATAATTGATTTTTATCATTCGTGGCAGCTGTTGTTCCATTTAAAACTGTTAAACAATAAATTGGTGTTATGGCAAGTGGTCACCTGGTAAAATTATTTTATATGTATAAATACGGGTGTATAATACATGCAGTTTGTTCTCATTATTCACGGTAGTAATTATGTTCAATACAGCGAGGAGCACTGAAGCAAGCTGATCTAGCACATGGATTCTCTCCATCTGGTACATAACAGGCTTCTTGCATTCAGGAAGATTAACTGGCAATTTAACATGACACTTGGGGCCAAGATCAAGGTTGGACTGTATGTGTCATGCACTAAAAGTTCTTTGAGTCTCTGCCAATGCTCATAAATGACCTCGAAGGTGTTGTAAGTATTGACTTTTGGGTAACAGAGCTCTTTGTGAGTAGGTGGTACAGAATACAAATAGAGTATATGCAAACAATGAAGTCTGACTGAATCTGGTATATATGTCACATTCATTTTATATATATTTCATATATAAAACATATATGTATATGAGTGTATATGTATATGTGTGTATATTTGATCACACATTATATTTATACATATGCACCTCCCTAATGTATATTTATACATACGTGCATAGATTGATACATACCTTGTATTATACATGCATGTGCATATATTTATGTTATATACATTACTTTCATACAGGCATATATAATTTGCATTTATACACGCATCTCTGTTTTTTATGCTAACATTGTTCCAAACACAAAATGGGCAAGAACAGTCTTATTTATAACTTTTAATCATAAATTATGTGACTAGATTTTAACATTTTAGGAGAATAAGACATTTTTGTAGAGGAGAATAAAAAGCTGTGATTTCCATACCTCTCTAGTTTTTGTACTTCATTTCCTATTATGTGTGGCAGCCAAACATTGACTTACTGATTCTTAGTGTTAGAAATATTAAGACTGACCTTGGCTTTCTTACACACGATTTTAGAAAATCAAAACATTTCCCCAGCTATTTAACTGTATATTTACCTCTAGCTAACATTGTCCAAAATGCAGGCACATTTGGCGTTGTTTCTGTTTTAAAAAAGAAAAAAGGAATTAAAATTAAGAATCCATTGTCTTACTATTCACTTAAGACATTAGGGAAGCCATCATGGGTTGTTAGGGCTTCACAAATATTTTATAAGGAACAATATTTTTGGCAGGAAAGTAAACTGGTGATTGTTATCTTGCAGCATCCTATTCCCAAAACCCCTCTGTGGAATAATCTTAGGAATTATTGGAGATACATTTATTCCTTAAACAAGTAGAAAGTTTTACATTATTATCAAAATGAGTCACATTTTTAATAAATTTAACATATTTACATTTGTGGAAAACAAGTCATGTATTTATATGAATAAACATTTAAAAATATTTATATTTTATATATTTATAAAAGTATGATAATTTATAAATATAATTTTATATAATTGTAACACATTTATTAAAATAAATTTAAATTTCTAAAAATCTCAGTTACTATGCCTGGTCAAGTACACCTAAAATTCATGCCCAGACATTTACCACTTACAAGATCTTCGAGTGACTTTAAAATATAGCAGTATAAACTCTTTAAGCATACTATTTCTTTATCCAATGCTCAGAGTAGTGACTTAAATTTTCAAGTCGTATAATGATGTGTCTAAGAATGAATACATCAAAATAATTTTAATACTTTGTTTATTTCTAAGGTCTTCATTTTCTTCTTCCTTGGTGTTTTCGTTTGTAGGCGTTGCACTAATTCTATCTATGAAAAGAGATACATGATTACCACATAAAATACAAAATAAACATATGAAAATAGGCATACTTTAAAGTTAAAAATGGAAGGAAGACAAGGAGAGAGAGGGGAAGACACTGACATCTTCCTGAAATAACAAAAACACGGGAAGGAAGAAAGGCATCAGAGAATGACATTTCTGTGATAATGGGTTACCTTGGGGGAGATTAAAGTTTCTAAACTGTGAAAGAGAAGATAGGCAGGGATCATGAGACGCAGGCTTCCTGCGGAGGAGAGGAAGAGCAGCTGGCCGGGGGGATGGGCTCTCCCAAGGTTCCCTCCTCAGGCCTTGAAATGAGATTCGCACTACCAAGTGGCCTAGTGGTCACTCCGTGTAATGAGAGGAAAGAAGGAGGCAGCATGAGTGTTGCCTCAATTGGGAAACAGTTTTCCATCTATAGATTTTGGACCTCAGTCTAGAGTGTGTCCCTCTGCAGGTGTGTCACCAAAAGAGGGTTTGGGAAGAGTTGTGACCAGAAAGCCATTTTTTCCCCACGTAGCTGGCTATAGCAATTAACTTTGCTGAATATGGGAGCCAGTTTTAATTTCCATAGGTGTGCAGACCACCCTAGGGAGGGGCTCTACAGTGGGGCAGAGATGAATTCAGGCAGAGCCACAAGCCCATTACAGTCACAGAGCTGACAAGAGAGAATGGAGAAGGGACCGCAATATGGGAGTTGACATTGCTTCAGGTAGGACCACAAACAATGATAAGGAATCTTTAAACTCTGTTATGCAGCCATGTTGTTCTACTTGAGAATGAGAGGGAAAAAAAGAAAAAACAAAAACAAAAACAAAAAACAAAAAAACAGTTTATTGCCTCAGTTTACTCCTTGTCCTCAGACTATACTTAAGCAAACCATCTTTAGCTCAAGTCGTTCTAGAGATCTCTATTTCCTTAAGGGGCTTGTCCTCTAGTTTGTCCCTACCATGCACACACATTTTGCTAGAGTCTCTTTAAAGTTGGCAGGAATCTCTCGTCCCAGGCTAAGATTCTTGACAGTCTCTGGGGCCTGAATTGTGGGAATAGAAGTTAGGGTTTTGGAATCTCTTCCATGGGGCCTGCTGTTCTCGGTGTCCCTTATTCTAAGGGAATTTGAGGGACGTGGTCTTCTTCGGAGTTGACTTTCTGTATCTTATCCCAAACACCTCAAGATGCTATTCACTGCTCACAGCAAGATTCTCACGAAGGATTATCTAATTAATGTCGACTCTGGAAATATCACTATCTCAAAGTTTGAGATTGTTCAAAATATTTCACTATGACCAAATAGCTTTATTAATAATTAGGTATTTAGTGAGCTTGGCTTGTCTCAATGTTAAAATTGCCATCATAAAAAAATAGTCTCTCTTCCTTGTTCAAACTTGTTGAGGATAAAAAACAGGAAGGAGTAAAAATGTGAATTTAAGAAACATTATAACTTACTAGGTACCTAAATTTTTTTCCTATGCAATCCAAATATATGAGATGTAGAAACACAAGACCCTCCCTGCCTTTTGAGTTGTCAGTGCAATACAATGAAGCCAAGAGGATACAGTGTGCGAGGAATTGGGAGAAAACCTAGCAGATGACCCAGAACTCAGCTGGGCCTCAGTGTCACAGAATGGGCCTGAGAAATGTTTAGGCCTAAGATAGACCTAAGAAATGTTTGTTCAGGCCTAAGGTTAGACCTAAGAAATGTTCAGGCCTAAGGTTAGACCTAAGGTTTCTTTCCTCCACAACCTCTCTGGTGCTGCTTTGGTCTTGCTTTAAGGGCATTCAATGTGCAACGGTACCATCAACACTCACAGTTTCTTAGGGCAAAATTCAGATCTGTTGTTGCTCCCTCGGATATTTCAGACATAGTGCCATTTGGATTTTCTGTGGTGAACACATCTAAAAAAAAATCAAAAGTCCTGAATACCTAGTTAAGTCATTTGTCCATTACCTTTTTGTTCATAGGATGTTTTTTTAACGTCTACTGAAGGATCCTCCCTCAAAATTATAAAAATATTTTATTCATTTTTCATGCTTAAAATGAGGAAGCAGGGGCAAGGGTTACATTGAAAATTCCTGAGAAGAAAACCAAAATAATGTCTTTAAGTTCAATGCCTAAGAAACAGTTTCTGAGGAAATGCACAGAAAAATGTGCAAGTCCATAATGTCTAAGTAGATTAGTGGATGTGCAATATTATCGCCGATTGATTGACATTACCAAAACACTAAGTAAGAAGTCTTCCTTCGAACTTTCTGTCAGGGCATGGAACCCTCAGGTTGAGAGCTGTATAGTTCAATAATAATCGAAGTTTGCCACATAGACTCACATCTACAATTACACATAAAGGGTCCTGCTCTTAGGAGTCATCTCTGGGGTTGATTGGAATTCGAAAGCTAATGAACATCTTCAGCCACCCAAGAGGTCAAAGTAAATTGAATCAAGATGGCTGACTGAACACACATATACATTTATCTGTTATCTCCAAAGTCTCATGGAATGACAGAAAATTCTATATACAAATGGATATGTGAATATGTGGTGAATATTTACATATGTATTAATTTCCCTCAGCAATACATATGAAAAAGAAAGTGTCATTAATGCTTAAATATTTTTGTGGAATTTCTGGGATAGATTTTTGGAAAAAATAAAAGTAAACCACTGTGTTCATGTTGTGAGTTAAGAAAGTATAAAAATTAAAAGGCTGTGGTATTTTCATAGAAAAGGATCAGAAAGGGGACAATAAAAGGTACAACAATTGACTCAGCTTAAATGAGGGTTAAAATGTGAATATCACATAAATAGAGAATGAGTTTTAGATAATCGGCTATCCTCGCTTGAAAAACATATGTTTAATCTCTGCTTTATCCCATACATATACGGAAGTAATAAGATTTAAGACATAAGAGTTAAAGATAAAATAGGAAATTCTTAGAAAAAAGTTGGGAAAATAAGTTCATATCTTGGATTGAAAAAGGGCTATCTAAGCAGGACATAGCATGCAGAATTTTAAAGAAATTAATCCATGGAATTGATTTCAGAAAACTGGAAATTTTCCTTATGATTAAAGATACTTAAGCAAGTTTAAATGTAAGCAATAGTATGGGAGAAAGCTCTTCATACATCATAGAAAAAATAATATACCATATATAAAAATAGGGCAAGATTATGAACAGAAAATTTACAGAAGTAGAAAAAAAAACCTAGTAAATAATAGGGAACATATTCAACTTCAAAAGTATTACACTGCAAGTGACATTTCTAAATCATCACACTCACGAAATATTCTGGTTGCAGATATTTATTGTGAATGAGGTTGTGGAGCATTTTTGTAGGATGGTAGATAATTGGTATTAATTGGTAAATAATTTTGGAGGGCACTTTGGTGCTATCTACCAATATTTCAAAAGATTTACCCCATCTTCAACTGTTTCAGTAGTTGATAGCTAGCCTGACAGATGCACCTAAGTGTGTATATGAAAAGAATATATAGGGAAGAAATGCCAATAATCTGAATGTTCTCTAACATGATAATAAGTTCACATCATTTTGTGGCATACTATATATCCATTAAAAATAAATATATCCATTAAAAATGAGATAAACTAGGCATGATGGCACACAGTTACTGTAATCTCAACACTCTGGGAGGCTGAGGCAGGAGGACTGCAAGTTTGAGCTCAAGTAGTGACTTAGCAAGACACTATCTCAAAAAAAAGGAAAGAAAAGGTAAGAAAGAAAAGAAGAGAAGAAAGAAAGACAGAAAGAAAGAAAGAAAGAAAAAAAGAAAGAAAGAAAGAAAGAAAGATACAAAGGAAGAAAAACAGAAAAGAGCTAAGGATGTAGCTCAGTGCAAAGGCCCAGTACTTAAAACATAAAAAGTAATAAGGTAGATATGAAAAGAGTTCCAGAGTTACTAAATGAGCAAAGCAAGCTTAGTATGACTCCTTTTATGTGAGTGTAGTAAGTATAAAATTTTAAAAGGATATTGACTCATCAACAAAACAACAAAAATCAAGTTATGCATTGTAGTTTTCAAATATCCGTATATATATGTATAACTTCATTATTTTCTATTTGTGATTGTTAATAAAGATTCCAGCATAATTAAATGTCATCTTAATTTTTAAGCAGAGATTCTCGTGAACTTTTCACTTTTTAGAATGTACATCTAGTAAGGAGGTGGAAGGAATGGTGAGTTATAAACTAAATTTTAATGGACCTTCCACGCACATAGAAGTCACACTGTTACAGGTTGTATGGTGTCCTCCACCCAGAAAAGCCTGTGTTGAAGCCTGAACACCTGGTACCTCAGATGTGACCTTATTTGGAAGTAAGGTGGTTGAAGACATGACTCAGATGGAATCATACTGGAGTACGTGGGCTCTTAACCAGAAATGACTGACGGCCTTACAGGAAGAGGGACATGTGGACAAGGAGCTACTGGGAGAAACCACGAGAAGAGTGAGGCAGAGACAACATAGGGTGCACTCGGGGCTCCCAGAAGCTGGAAGAGGCAAGGAGGGATCCTCCCCTCGTGCTGAGGAGAGAGGCTTTATTTGATCAACTAAAATTGATTTTGGGCTTCTATTCTGGAGAACTGTGGGAGAAAGGATTTCTGTTGTCTTGAGCCACCTAGTACCTACTGTGGTACTTAGTGTCAGTAGGCCCAGGAGACCAATATTCATCTTCAAATAAATACTTGTTAACTTACCACTGAATTAAGTCAATTTTTATTGTGAATAAATAACTACAATGCCATGAGGAACCATGGCGATTAGAAATGATTACCAAGAGAACCTTGCTAAACTTCACAACATCCCATGAAAAAAGCTGTAGGAAACAAGGATTTCATTGTACACACTGAAAAATTTTCAAGGTAAGTTAGAATGTAAGAAGTAGGGAAAAATAATTAGAAGAGTTTAGATTGGAGAGTTAAGATGTCAGACTAGAATAATCAGGTTTTGTATACATTGTTATTAAGTTTAAACACTTACATTGTTTTATATCTTTATAGTAATTGCCAGTTTTCTCATTAGCAGGAATATTATAAATATTTTTTTCTCCTTCATCATATAGAGCAGGGTTATTAGTCATTTCTTCTTCTTGATTATCTTCATCTAAAGATATCACATCAGGTAGTTCTAAAAAAGTATGACACACCAAAGATCACAAATATGTTGATGTCCTTGTTACTTTCCTTTTTCACAGTATTTTTCATAAACAATTTGGGGAGAGATTTAAAATCTAAATTATTCCATATGTCCAACAAAAAACTATACTACTCTGCACAAAATTGCCACATGGAAATTTTCTGTGATTAAGAGTCATCCTTCCTACCTACTATTTCTATAAAATTTTAAAATTTTTCTCACCTTCTGTAGTGGGATTAGAATTGCTAATTCCTGAGGAAGAAACCCCAGATAAAAATATAAATAATATAACATTCATTGAGAAATGGATGTGGGTTATCCTGTACCCTACTGTTTCTACGCAGAACGTCCTTTCTGTGGCATAGCAGGAAGTTATCTGAAGACTGACTAGGACATTATGACATCGCTCACCCACAAGTCAGAATGCTGGGGAGGATTCTCCAGAGCTTTGTGACTCCATCTTGAGAATATTTCATCTTTGATATTGCGATGGCGTTCAGGATTTTAAAAAACCCATCATAATATTTTTAACAAAAGTCAAGGAATAGTTTCTGTGAAAGAATATTAATTATTACTTCATGGATTTTAAATAATTTTTCTTATTGTTCATAGCAAAATGAAAACAGACCTTTTAACTTTAAAAATTTATGACATTATATATTCTTTTGGATAACTACAGTCACAATATTTGTTTGAAACTACTTAGAAAAAACAAGATTCAACCCAAACACCTTGCAAGTTCTGATTCATATCTGAGAAAATGACCTCGTATTTAGTTAGTCAGAAGTGGACCTGAGTAGAGGTAATACTAGTCATTTAACATTCACACAAATCGAGTAATAAGCAATAAAGTCAAGCAGCCGAATGGACAGCATTTCTCCTCTTGATGTTAGATTGCCTAACTTTCCTTTCTCTCAGTTTTAATTATTGCTGACTGTAGTTTCTGAACATCACAGGACATTCATAATGAAAATGACAAGCAGCAGGAAAATGCAGTATGACTTCAAAAGCCCGCGAAAGTCTTTTCAGCACAGGGAAGGCTCACAAAGCAAGTCCCACCTGTGGCTCTTCGCGCAACACGCCTGGTGCCCTGCAGAGTGGACTCACTGTAGCCTAACTGCAGAAGTGGACTAGACATGGAAGAGGATTTGAGAACTAGAGAAGTCATGCCGACACGCACGGCGCAGGGTCAAGACTTAGCCAAAGGGAAGGGGCCCCATCCACGGTGCTGCTTTCTTTTTGGAACACACAGCTCATTCTCCTGTAAAAGCTGGGAGGTGGGAATGAACGCGAAAATGGCCGTGGCCTCTGGAGCTCTTTCCTTTGGCGTCTCTAGCAGGCGCCACTTAGAAAAGCAGAGAAACCTGAAGCGCGTGCGCCCTGCGTTGCTGCACACCACCGCCCAGCTTTGAGCAGGGCAGCTCAGCCGTGATGAGACTTGGCAGGAGACAGATATTTCAGGGGTACGGGGGTGACATCTGGTGGTGTCACGGTGTATAGCTGGCGCTACAGAGGAGACAGAGCCCGTTAAGAACCTGCTGTAAATAGGGAGGGAGGGAGCAGAGGGGAGGGGCGGGGGAGAGGGGGAGAACCAAGATGCATCATGTATAGGTACAGAATAAATGTAATGAATGTGACCATTGTATGTAGAATGTACCAATACATGTTCTTGGTTTAAAATAAAAATAAAAATTAAAAAAAAAGAAAGAAACATGTTTAGGCAGTGTGCCTCCGATGTAAGCGATGGTGTGGGAGGAAGCTCTTAATACTTACATCATAGAAGATGTGGGGCACATTGCTGATGCTTGATAAGCAAGTGAAATCACATCTTATTTAGTTCAGGAAGCATTTAATCAACTTAGCATTGAAGCATGAAAATCAATTTAGCATTTTCTGACAGAATTTTCTCATCGTTTCATCACATATCTTTCACTCTGCTGCGTCCTCTTAGGGTCCTAGGAAATTTACATTTAAAAAAAATTTAGATTTTAAAGCTCTGCTCCCCACAGGTTACTGAATTGGTAGAGGGCAGATACTGTATATATATATTTTAAAATATTAGATCTAATGAAACTAAGTTTGTTTAAAAGTTGGTTCTACTTTACCTGTGTTCCATAATCAATCTTCTTTCTAGAATACAGTATATTAAAGGATACTATGAGTTGAATAATATCCGCTCCCTCCAAATCCATGTGTAGAAGTCCTCAGCCCTAAGACTTCGATATGTGGCAATGCTGGAAACTGTGGTTGTGGCACCCGTAATTCGTTAAGGCGAGGTCGTCCTGAAGTAGGATAGGGCTCACGTTTCATGTCCCAGGTGTCCTATTTAAAGGAGGTGCTTGGATGCAGAAACACACAGAATGCCAACGCCACATGTCGATGAAGGCAGAGACCAGGTGGTGGCGCAGAGCCAAGCCGTCCCAGCGGTTGCCGGCAGCCACCGGAAGTGGGAATGAGTCCTGGAACAGAGCCTTCCTCACAGCCTTCACAAGACACCAAACCTGTAGAAACTGTACCTAGGACTTCACTCTCTAAAACTATAAGACAATGAATTTGTGTTTCTAAGCCACAAGTTCTATGGTGCTTTGCTAGGGGCAGCCCAGCAACAGAGAAACTCTTTGTGCTGTTGGGAAGAGATTGTGTAAACTAACAGTGACTGTGTCCTCTCTGGAGGGTATAATTTTAGGCTCTAATTAGCCCTTCCATAGATGTAGATTGTCTAATATTCAATTAGTAGAAACATTTAAAGAAAATATGTGTTTATTTTCTTTACCTTAAACCATGTTTCAAGACCTTAAAGAGAACTCTAAGAAGGATTCTTTGCTAACACAAGAATGTATTAATTATATTTTCTAATCTATGCCTTTATTTTATTTCTCACATGATTTAATATTTCTTGAGCACACTTACATCGTTTAAACTTGTCTTCCATTTCTGTGTCGTCTCCCACAAGATTCATGGGTCTGGAGGAAAAAAAAGGCATGAATTTGGGTCTTTGGTCCATTTACTCCAACCCCAAATTTGCTCATCTACAAAATAGGAAAATTAAATTTTACAGCAAGAAAATATTTGAGTCATTTGTTGGGTTGAATTTATTTACTGGGTTTACTTCATAGATTTCTTTCTATATAGTTTGTCTTCGTGCCTAAAATGAGATGTGGTAAGATTTTCAAACATCCATATTTTAAAGAGGCAGCGTATATCAGTGCCCTGCTGGGTAGGTCAACATGAGTACAGCAGGCAAAGAAGTTAAAGACATATAAAAATGAAGAAATAAGAAAATGTTATCAAATGGCTCAAAACATAGTTGCAAAGAGTGTTGATTAAGTCACTTCATACTTTGACAGAATCTATTAAACACCAATAAATTCTACAATCTATACTTGTCACATAAAATTTTAACTTGAATATTTCCTTAAATCTGAACATAGGTTCACGTATTACATAACATAAATGATTAGTTACATCATTGTAATTTTGTAAAACCATGAACAATGAACTTTGGTTTACCACAGTGAGCAGGTAACTAAGATTTTCTTTATTTCAGCTAATCGGAGGTTATCATAGCATATAAGATTGTTAATTCTTGAAGAACAAAAATCTTTCAATAAAATATAAGGAGGCTCTTTTGAACAGAATGACATCTCTTTGTGGGACTGTATGAATTCAGTGCCCTCCGGATTCTTACCTTTGTTTTGTGCTAAGTTAGAATGTTGAGGTCCAGCTCATAACTAGAATAATGTGGAGCAATGCAAGTATTTCTAATTCCTACGATCCGCTGTGGTGCTGGGTTAATCACCTGGAGGTGGGTCTTAAGGGCTTCCAGCCACTATTCAACTGCACGAGCTTGAGTAAAATGCTTTACTCCTAAAGTGCATTGTCGTCACCTGGAAAATATGAAGCCACAGTACAACCTGCCCCGCGGGTTGTAGTGAGGATTAACTCAGGTTATCCAAATGAAATGCATGGCGTGATGCCTAGCTTGACATGAAGGTAGGGATTCTCCTTCCCTCACCTCTGCTCCAGCATGCAGTTAGCGCTCGGTGCTGCGTGTGCAGTAAATGCCTGGATAGCTACCAACACTTGCCTCGGTGGACTGAGACTGGAGACCACAGGTCCATATCTAGCACAGTGCCTGGCACAAAGCTGACCTTCAGCAACCAATTTCTGGACCTTTTTTTTTCCCGAAAATGCTTTTCTGATTTCCCATACAGTACTTCTTGCACACCCATGTGTTCTGTTCCTCGTCCTTTCTAACACGGTAATTCAGGAATCTACGAGCAGCACATGATGTTCGTCTAACACTCACCTCACTTACCTTTCCTTCCTTTTTGCAGTTGAGGAAGGACTTTAGGAACTTTTTGTCATGTTTTTCAACATAAAAAGTTTTTTGCATTCTTAGGAGAGAAAATAAATTCTAATTAAATATCATGATGCCGGGGGCAGCACACTTTCTTATGAACAGAAACAGGACATGGCAAAATTATGGATATTTATTTCATAAATATTTATTTCACCCAGCCTTAAAGCACAGGCCTCCGTTACATCCTGACATATTAAAGATTCTGATGGAACCAGGAACCGGAGACCGTTTATGGTCTGCGTAACTTCCAGTGACCTGAAAGGAAAGTGCACAGTCAGATGAATCGAAAAGTGCCGCTTTTAATGTCTACTGTGATTTCTATCCATTGCTAAAATTAGCTAATGGAATATACACATTAATAAATCTTTCACTCAGATATTGTGTTAGCCTTTCAGTTGCATATTTTGAATTGTTCGTATACCTACATATTTCATATTCTGGCTAAAGAATTAATTTATTTAATGGAAGAAAAAAATTAGCCAAAATTAACGGTGTTAGTTCTGCAAACTACTGATTGTCAAAGATATCTTCTGTTTCAGTTTTTTAGAAAAGTCTGCTTGAATTCCTATGAGTGAAATGCATGTTCATTTCCATTTTACAGTAAGAAGCAAAACCTAGAACTTTGTTATGTATCTTTTCAAGTTATCACAGGAAAACCCTGTTCCTACCCTGGGAAATTCCTTCTGGATTTATAGGTTAGCTTCTGTCTCTTGCTCTCACAAAGAACCTCCTGGGCCTCTAGCCTTAGCCTCACTCACTCAACACTCAGTGAGCTGGTCATTCTGACCTTCTTGGTGTCCTTTTTTTAGATCCATCGTTCTACCTAATCTCTGATTTAGGATCCCCTCTATAATCTTGAATGTACATTGTGTGAAATACATTCTGATCTCAGATGGACTGATCATAGGAACACTATTGTAAAACACAGTAACACACAGCCAGGAAGGAAAGTGAAGACAAAATTACTGAGTTACACAGAGCAGGTGTGCAGAGCGCCCAGTGCATCAATGGCTGTGGTTAAGAATGAGGGTTCTGAGTCACATCGGAATGGCATTAAATGCAGCTTTATCACCTCCTTGCTTATGACGTTGAACAAATTACTTAGAAACTTTGACTATAAAACGAGGATAAGCATAGATAACGACCTCATGTGGTGGCCCTGAGCATTACGTGAGATTACCCATGAAAATACTTAGTGCGCTTAGTTCATAATAAGCACTTACTTAGTTACTGTATAAGCTTTCAGTATTAGTATCATCAAATTACTGTTGTTATTACACATAGTTTTAAATTAATCTTTCCCTAGTGGTAGATCTTAATTAGGCTCCTATCTGCCATGTGAATTCATTCATCCTTCAAATGTTTATTAAGTGTGTACTGTGTACCAAACATGGTATCCTAGGTGCATGGACTATACCAGTAAACAAAATAGAGACTTCTGATGCCACAGAGTTTATGTTCTAGTGGAAAGAGACAGATAATAAACAGGAGACCTAATAAAGAAATAAATTACATAAGTGCTACGGGAAAAAGAGAACAAAGAAAGAGGAGTGTTGAGTTCTAGTGGGCATGTGTGATTAGCAGAGGCCTCGCTAAGAAGGTGACGTTGACAAGACTTACAGGGGGGAAATGAGACACGTGGCTACTGAGAGCAGAATGTCAAGGCCAGTGAGCAGCCAGTATGGAGGCCAGTAAGAAGGCTGGGAGGCTGCCGTGGAAGGGAAAGGGGACTACCTGGAACCCAGGCTTTTATTCTGCATGAAATGAGGCCTATTGTAGGGCTCTGAGCAGGAGATGGGCCGCACTCTCCTCCACAGCTTGGGCAGCAACCCAGTTCCTCATTTCCCAGTCAATATTACATTCTCCCCGACTTTTTCCTGACCCCAAATTCTAAACTTCTTTACCCAGTTTTTGTTGTCACATAGAGTCATCTGGACCAAACATTTCTGTTGTACTTTTATGTGATTAAACTTCTGATTAAGACATCCCTAAACCAGAAAATAAACTCCTAGACAAATAAATCAGAATCTATGAATTTCCTAAATTTTCATGGCTTTTGTGAATACCAGCCAGTATGCAGCTTTTAGCTGTATCAAATATATGCATCACAGAGACACACATGCACAGTCGAGGGTAACAGTTATCCCAAGAAACATAGGGTTATGTGGATACCTGTTTTCTTCTATGTTCATGCCTGTTTTTCTATGTTTTATGTATTTCTTGAAAAGCTTAGACCAGTGGTGGCAAACCTATGGCACATGTGCCCCAGCAGACTGTTCGTATCACTGAAAGCTCTAAAGATTTGCCATCACTGGCTTAGACGTTATCCTTTGCTGATTTGATAACAGCTGCAGATTTGTCTCAATCATATGACATCATTTCTCCTGGAACAGATATTCAGTTTAATCTAGTATGCAGTAATACAGTTATAAACAAAGTCAAGTTTAATTAGATAGACTTTGACTTTCTCATTTAGTTTTCAATCTATTAAAATTTTTGCTTGGTTGTTTTCATGAAAACTGAATTACATAATGAGTGCTGCATTAAAACAATGAGGAGTTTTAATAACATGTTCTGCCAAAATCTATTTAACAATGAAATCAGATTAAAATATATAATTATTATAAATGAAAGTACAATTGCCATTTTCAGTGACATTTATTTATCATTTTGGTCAATGTAGTAAATAAGTTTATTAGCAAGTAGGGTCGAAGGTTAAAAACTTAGAATAATTTAAAGGTTGGACGGCTGTAATGATGATCTTAATTTCTACAAAGGAAGTGAATTTCTTATGGGAATATCAGTGTTTGTTGCAAAGGGGGACCGAAGGCAACTGCTTCAGATGGACTGTCTTTTAAGACTTTCTTTCATCTTTTCTTTAATACAGAAAAATTAAGACTACCAGATCTTCAGTGTGTGGGGGGATACACTTGAAATTAATGTGTTGGTTTCCTCAGACATGGTATAACAGTGGCTTCAGGGTAGGACAAGAAATGTAAATGAGCAAAGCATCCAAGTGTACGAAAACAAATGGTAAGTGACAACCAGCTTCTCAGCTAGGAGGCAGGTGAAAGGTGTGGGGACAGCGGCAAATTGAAGAGAGTATGTCCTATCTCACTGGTTCAGCCACTTCCCAGCCACCTTCTGCCACAAGAGAACAAAAGCTTGGTATCACCAGATCAGATTTTATAAAAGAAGCCAAATTTCTTTATTTTTATTTGTTAAATTTCCCAGTTTTTAAGTGGCAACTAGTTAAAAAAAAGTCTATCTGGAACAACACTGTACAGGTCCAACTAAACAATTCTGTCAGCTGAATTCAGTCCACAGTTTGCCTCTTTGTCACGTGGTGATATACATTTGTGTAACTGAGAAGCGCAGGAAATCCTTGTATTTTTTATGAAGTTTTAGAAACTGCATTCTCTTGCTGCCCTGTGTCTAGAAATCATGACATCACCCCACTTTATCTAATGAGACAGGTCTTATCAGACACAGTACTCTATCATTGCTATTAGCAATGGTAACTACTACTGGAATCATTCATAATTATTATAACTAAGTATACTATCAATATAGTGATGTACAGAATTTTTAAATACTCCTTTTTTCAAATATATTACCTTGTATTAGTCTCCTAAAACAGTAAGTTATATAGGAACAAATCTATAATTTCAGTTTGCAGTTCAAAAATCAGATACAAGGAACAATTAAATTACCTAAGGTAACACAAGATAGTGGAAAACAAGAGATTAAAACTCAAGCTTCTGCATTCTGATGGATGAGCTTTTTTATGATCTAGATTTATTATGTTTATAAAGCAGGTTATTATGAAATTAATATTGAATCCTACTGTAAGAGAAAAAGTATGTACAACATATTAATCTTTTGAGAAGCTACACTAAATGCGCAATGCTGTACTGGAATATCCTGTAATAGCATAAAAGAATTGCTAAAATGCAAATATCTGCACATGTATTTTAAAATAAATTTTGAATTTTTTGTAGAATGAACAATTTTTCTTTTATTTACCTGTTTTAGAACCATTGCAAGATGAAGAACCTACTAAATAAAATAAGAAATAAGTCAAGCATTAAAAAAAGACAGACTAAATGATGGTTATATATCTTTTATTTGTGACATTTGAATTCTAAGCTCACATAGAACTGATTTCATAAATATCCTTTAGTTTTATCTTACTTTATTAATTGATTTAATTGCATTAGTCTGTTTTTATATTGAAACCCTTAATTTAATCACAAACGGAATTAAAAATATAGTCAACATTTTTTCAAACATATGTAAAAATGATACAGGAAAACTTTGAAATCTGAACACTAGAAGCTAGTAAAATAGCTTGTTTCATTAAAAATGAACTCTTCCCTCTATGTTATATAAATCCTTATATATTTGCTGAAAATTCATATAATTCAATTAAAGCCTGTCCAGAGGGAGATAGCCTGTTAAAAGAGTTTTTTGTTGACATATATTTTAAAGCAGGAAAATGATCATTATTTCTGAAACGTACTTTGTTTGGCTAATTCTAGGAGAGAATCATTGATTTCTTCAAAGACTAAAAGGATCAGGGCAAAAATGAGAACAGTGTTATCCTAATGATGCTTGTTTCCTTTTAGGGACTTTGTGCCCATTTCGCGAAGACACAGGCATACTTTTCCTACAGTGTTTCTTTTTCTCACAGTGTGATAACCGTGGGGTAAGACAGGGACACCAGGTAAGAGCTGGTAGAAGGAGATATGCCAGAATGATGATTGGCATGATCACCACAAAAGGATGGGAGGAACTCTATTTAAATTTCTTAATGCTTTCTCAAAGAGGTGTTAAAAACAAACACTACCAGCAAACTCAAACAGTCCAATCTGAGGAGGGATATTAAAAGTAGGACGAAAGAAAAGTGAGGAAGTTAAGCCAAAATAGTTGGATAAATCCAGTTAATTCTGTATGAGAATTAAAATAGAAAAAAAAAAACCTGCAGCTGTCTAAAAAGCAAATCAGTATTTTGCAAAGACATAACTGGGTTTGAAGAAGGCACGGGATAGTTTCACGTCGGGCTTACGGAGGATGACATTCAAAATGCAGATGCAGGGAGAGCATGGGACACTTTCTGGGTGAGCTACAGAAATGATTAACGACTAGACAGCAAGACTTTGCAGAGGATGCTGTTGATGGGAAAGCTCTAAGGGAAGAAAAGCTAAAGGGCCATTGGTAATAGTCTTCAAATATTTAATGGGTGTCCAAATAAAGTTATTATTATTATATATTATATGTTTACTTATCCCATGAAGTCACTGGACCTTTTCAAAGGTGGAGCCCTAGAAAAGATATGCTGAAACTCAAAGAGACTACTTCAGCTCAAGTTGAAGGAGTTCAGACACTGTGAAGCTACTGTGGGTGCTACTGGAGGCTGCTGTGGGGTTTCCGTGTCTGAAGACACAGGACAGGGGAACAGGTTCCCACCTGAAATGTTACTGACATGCTTTTGGAGGTAGAAGGAAGGAATTAAGAAATCTGCCTAAGTTCTTTCCATTTATTCTGGCTCTAAGACTCTGGGCTCTTAGGAATACAAAAACACTCAGAGAAGAGAATATTGACAACCTAAGAAGCAGAAAATGATTCTAGCTTAGTATTTCGTCACCTATTGTTTTTCTTTTTCTTTTTTTTTTTCTTTTTTTTTTACTGAGGAGTCTTTTTAAACATTTTATTCCTAATCATCTCCCCCACCTCCTCTGCCATCCCCCATGAAGTTTTAATGCCACATAAATGCTTCATGTATGATTACGTGCTGTGGTACTCTGGAGTACCACAATCCACTTTAATATCTAAGATTTCCCTTAACAAGAATGCCCTCAAGAACACATGTTCTCTGTGAATAAACGATGGATCTGAGTGGGAAGTCATTGTTGGAGAACCAAAGCTACTTGACTATATAAGTTCTCAATATCCAGGACACTTGGGTATTGTCTGCACCTGGAGCCTCTTCCTGCTTCCCTTTCCTTTTGTTAATGGAAAGGTAAGTCCTTTGTCACCACTATGTCACCTAACTATTATGGGTATAGTCTTTATCATGGACTTCTGATAATACTAACAAGTGGATGCATACATGTGTAGACTCTCACTCTCCAAAATGAAGGTGCGCAGATTTTCAGAGCTTAATTATTACTTATGGAACTCAATAATGATTGGAGCAGAGAGATAACACCTGAGTCCACTGATCAATCTTTATATCATTGAAAGAGACAATTAGATATCAAGTGTTTTCTGATATGATAGGAAGAAAACAAATATAGTATTCTTGTCAAAAAAGTTTAACCTAAATCTCATAACAAGAAACAAACAGAAAAAACAAAACCAAACAAGCACAAAACCTCCAGATTTTGGGACATCCTACAAACAAATCACCCTGAACTCTTTCATGTCAGAATCATGAAAGACATACCACATAAAACACACACACACACACACACACACAATTAAAGGCAATGACATTAATGAAGTGTGTGATTCTTGACTGAATTCTAGATTTAAAAGAAAAAACTATAAAGAACATTCTTGAGACAGTTGGAGAATTTTGACCATGGATGGTATACTAAGTATGCCATATTTTTGCTCAATTTCTTGGAGGTGATAATGACATTTAAGATGGACTGGACAATGTTATTATTAATAAGAAGGAGCATGATGAAGTACTTTAAAGTTTCATGATGACCACCATTTATTTTCAAATGGTTCAGCAAGAAGAATGTGTATTTGTAGTAAGAAAGAAAATGGGGCAAAATGCTAATGATTGATGTACTTAAGAGTGCTCTTATAATCTTTCAACATTGAAATTCCCACTTTGAAATTTCCCAAAATAAAATAAAAAGTATAAAAGGTGGAGTAGAGGAGTCAGGTTAGGAAAGAGAAGTGGAGTTGCTGGCGTCCGCCCCAGAGGGCTGGAGAGGTTCAAGGGAGGAGCTCGGACCCTCCATTCGCAGTAAGAGAGGCCCAGAAGATGCAGTCAGGCCAAAGAGTTAGAAATCACCTGTAAAGATTTTCAATAGAATTTGCCAAACAAAGTTCTGCAGTAATAGGAACACCTTGTAATTAAGAAATAAGAACATTCTGCCAGAATTTACTCTAGAAGAGTTGATGAGTGCAATTATCAATATAACCGGGAAGAAATTGCTCTAAGGCATTTAAAAATATTTGAATTTTTAAATTGAGTGGAAATCCCATACACACAATTAATAGAAAATAACCTTAAAAATTAATGACAAATGTCTTCAGAGTCTCCCACTTGGTGAAGCATTACTGAAAGGCAGGAAACATATTTAACTTTTTAAATGCAAACATCTGTGGTTTTCCAGGTTACAAAGCTACGGAGAATCTCTGAAGAGATGAGCTCCACGCTGTCATTTCTCTGTGCCACCATCTTGCATTCCTGTGTGGCATTGCATAATTGCATAGGTTGGAAACAAGGGGCTCTTGTTTCTCTGGATCCTTAGGACAGCCAGATACTCTTGCAGCCAAAGATGATGCTGAAAAAAATCTTTTCCTAGCTTGACCTCTAAAAGTTAGCAAGCGAATAAAAGTTTTATTGTTGACCAGAGCACAATAACATGGAGAGGTAGCAGCATCTGGGTTCCACTGGGAAACTTGTATGAGATATAAAGCAAGGGTCAGTCTGCACGTTTAGGTCAGCATAGAATGCTACCATGCCCAAACAATCCACCCTTTTTTAGTTCAAGACAAAGAATTCAGGATTGCTAGGCTTTCATGGCAGTCACAAATGCTTCAATGCATTATGTAAAATAAAGCAAAATCAGAGTTGTTTAGTTATCTTTTAACTGTTATTACATTAAAATGCACTAATACATTCTTATCTACTTCCCTCCACCAACTGGTACTTTGTTAAACTCACATATTATTGGAAGTTTCATTACCCCCTAGTCACAGGTTGGGCTGTCAGGAACAAAGGTTTATGAATGAATCAGAGAAAGCAACATTTTATCAACCATACTCAGGTTTTGAAAGTCAGGATGTAGAACAGAATGCATTATTCTGTCTACTGGAAGAGAATACTTAGAATGGATGGTAGAGGGCAGTTAGCTCTGTGGTACGATCACAGGGGCGGAGATTAATTTTGTGCTATGATATAACATGGCAAAGGAGGGGTGATCGGAAGAGAAAGTTACAAGTCAAGGGCTGATGATTTAATCTACTCACACCAAATAACCAATTGTCTGTTCATTTTTTTCATGGAAATATTAAGTTATGTAGAAACAGCCACGACTTCCTGCCCTTTAATAAAGAACAAATGCTGCTCTAGTCTGGCTCAGGGCTTCTACTGGTCACCTTTGGTCATCTGTCACTTTCTTTTACTTCTCTCTTCTGGGAAATTGGAAAGAACATTGACGGGAGAGTCAAGGGATGATGGTTGTTATAAAAACAAATACATTCCAATCTGGACAAACTGGTACTTTGTTAGCTCTCTGCTAACAACCAGTCTTTTCCTAGAGCTGGAATGTGATGACCTGTTTGGGGCAGAGACGAGCCCACCCACAGAGTGGTCCCTGATAAAACTGCTTATTAGGGAAAAGGTACAGTGCTGCCAGGTCCAGCTTCAGATCTCTCACACAGCCACAGCCCGGCACAATGTTAAACTATACAATTAGAGCAGGAGCTTTCATAGATCTGAAAGGACGGCTTGTTACAGAAAAACGTGCTGTGCGTCCAGAGTTCCAGAATTCACTCAGTACTTAGAAAACAAATGACAGAAAAGCCAGCCAGCTAACAAGACAGAGAAGCAGAAAGGTACGAAGGAAGATCTCAGTCTCAAAACCTGAATTCCAGTAAAGCTCAGGTGGCAGGTCACAGGCAGGACTCTGGCGCCCGTGAAGTGCATGGCCCTCCTGGACAAGTCCCGAGCTGCAAGGGTCAGGGCAGGTCCTTCTGCGCGCCGTGGACCACCTAGTCCGCAGGTCTAGGCTAGCAGCACTCGGATGGGTAAGAGCACATGACGTGAGTGGGAAAGGTCTCTCAGGAGTCCCCACTGGTCTCCAGCTCTCGCCCCAGGAAACAGGCGCGCCGTTTCAGCCAGGAAGTCCACTTCCTGTCCACTTAGCACTCCAGGGGGCTTTTTTTTCTTCTGGAGGATGAGATGGAGCGTTAGTGACACATTCTGCTCGTCATCTCTTTCTGGAAAGTAAGGTGAGAAGGGCAATTAGGAGAAACTATGAGTAGAGCTGTGATTTGATGAAAGAGTCTGAAAATACTCTCCGGATCCTCAGAGACTTTAAACAGAAGGCTGCAAGCATGGCCCATGAATAAGGCTCAGCATGAGGATGTGCTGTATGTAGCCTGCAGATTAACATTATCAGAATATTAACACACTCTTAAAAATTTGACTATCTTGCCAAAAATCCAACTTGTTTGCTTTTACTAAAAAAGTACAAGATCTAGAGCCACCGATCAGTGGTGCTGAAGAACGGCGTCTGCTTCACAGGAAGAACGTGCCCTGCAGGTTGTCTCCATCCCCACCACTCCCAGCTGTCTCCCCAAGTGGAGCCAAGTGCCACTCGCCAGTGGATGCAACCCCTGGATTTGGACTGCTGTTCTTAGAAGAGGGAATAACTTTTCTTCAGTTAAGTTTCAATCAAAGATGCATAAATGAATAACAAGTGAAGTGAGTATAAGAAAAGCAGAAGAGAAAACAATGTTAATAGAAATGAAGACTATAGCAAAGTGTCTCTGGTATGAAGTCACCTGGCCTTTCACCCAGGGATGCCACCTGCCTGGCTCTTGCAGCCATGTACAGATCCCAAACGTGCCATCTCTCTCTTCTGCTCAGGTTGAGCCTCTTGTCCAGTGCCCAATTCTGCCACATCCTGCCTGTCCCTCTTTTTTGGTTGAGATTTATTTTCCCAACTCAGACAAGATGACTCCTACCTGCTGACACATCATCTGACGCTCCACTCCACTCTCTCCTCTGTGCCCCCATGCATTTCTGCACAGGGCATTCTGGTTAGTACCTCTGAGTATGCGTGCACTCTGGCCATGTCTTTTGGCCCTGCTAGGCTGAGAGCTAGTATTGAATTTCAAGAAGAAGAAATACTCCTGACTCGTTCCATGTGCTCTCACCTTTGTAGCTCCCATCCCAACGCTGGGCACAGGGCAGGAACCCCTCTTTCATCTCTAAGGATGGCCTGGGTAGCAGGCTGAAAATGAGCCCTGTGCTAGTCAGCATTTAGAGAGGATGAGAATAATGTCATTTTAAATACATGAATAAGTTGCTTCCAAGTTCTACCTGCAGCAGGATGGACCGCAGCTGCTATTTTTCCTGCACGCTGACCTGGATCACCTCAAGTATAAAACAGGAAACATCTGACTCTGACGTGAAGGTGCCCAGGTGATCAGAAAGCCTTTCAGTTTGAAAACCATACAAATGTGTTGGTTAAAGAAATAACAATAAACAGTGAAGAATCTATGATAGCTATAATATTGTATCCCTATAATATTCTTAAAAGAGGCAATTACATACAAATACACATACTGAAAAACCAAATGACCATTTATTTATGCATACTACTTGTACTATGTCTCGATGCCTGGGAAATGAAGCTCCTGTTCTCAAGGATCTGTGATTACTGGGGAGAAAGAGATGAGGGCCACAGGCGAAGACACAGTGACATCAGTGCGAGTATTTACAGGAGAGGCCAGGAGGCATAGGGAACTTAGCTCACCCGCCTTTCAGTCCCAGCTTCGCTGCACATTACCGACCTGTCTGATCTCCCTGAGCCTTCAGGTCTTACCTAAAATGTCTCTTTTTAGGGACATTTTTTTCCTAACCCCTGAGACCCTTCACCATTGGAACAGTTTATTATCGATCTCACTGCTGCCTCCTGGATTCATCCTGTGTAAGATGCTGCCGGATCCAAGAGAGAAGGGCTGGGTCTGCTGTTTGCCAATGCATTCCCAGCGCCTGGTGATTGACGGTCAATAAATGTTTAAGGTTAAATGTGCTAACATATGCATAGGCTCAATATGCATTAATTCCCTCTTTTAGTTCTTCTGACAGAAACACGTGTTTTAGAAGCACAAACCTAGCAGCAGTCATTTTTTGCTGGGGTGGGGAGGCCTGGGATGACATCTCAGATAATATACCCACTGAGACAGACCCAAAATTTAGAGGTGGCCAGCCAGTGGGGTGGGGAGCTGAGACCTGACCAGCCATCTGGTGTTGCTGTGGCTGGAACAGAGGTCATGATGTGGACAGGTAGTAAGGACCTGTGCACTCGGTATGAGGGACGGAAATAAACCATGACAACCCTAAAATTAACTTACTGTTTGTTACTTCCAAATGTCCTTATGTTTTGGGTTAACTTTTGAGGATAGAGATAGGAAAATTAAAATGGGAACACAATAATGTGTGTTTGAGACAGAAAGAGAGGAAAGAAAGCGTGTTTAAGGGATGCACACAATTTTAACCTCAACTTCTAAGTTATTGAAATGGGTCGGCAAACTTCAGGAAAAAACAACAACAAAAAACAACAACAACAACAAAAAAACCCAAAACAACAAAAAAACCCACCGAGCATCCTAGCATTTGTTAAGCACTCTGAAGTGTCAGGTGCTGTGGGACGGCTCTGTCATGGGATTTGTATAACTCTCAGAAAGAACTAGGGGCTCTGCTTGGCAGAAGAATGCCAACTTCAGGACAGAAGTGACCTGCTCAAGGTGGTAAAAGAATGTAGAGCCCAGGTGGGAACAGGAGGCGGAGCCGCAGCGCTCTCTGCCCACAGGGGCTGCCTCACGAGGCTTTGCCCTGCTTTGCCCTGCATTCCCACTGCGCTGACGAGGAAACAGGCTTGGGAAGGAGAGTCACTTATCGGTGGCACACAAAGTGGCAGGCGAGGGATTTAAAGTCAGCCCTGACTGCAAAAGAAGGTTCTTTCCACCACACCATTCGGCTTTAGTGTAAAGCCACCGAGACGATATTAGGAACATGCATTCCGGTGATACTGACTTATATATTAATTATAGATGTTTGCAAGTCATTCCTGAATTTTCAAGAATGCCAGAGATATTTTTTCTTCACCTAAACGGATGCTAATTTGGATTAGGAATTGCATGGACAAATACTAAAACAGTTATGGCATTGAAAGCCTATGGACACTTAAAATAGGATTTTTTTTTTTTAAAGGAAGTCAGGGGAAGGTGAACAGTTTCACTAAAGATATGGACTTATCCAAGGTCACGGAGTTAGTCTATGACGAGCAGGGATTTGCCTTTCCTCAAAACAGCCCGCTGCTTCAATATACAGAAAAGAGAACTGTTTCCTGGGATGTCTCTTAAATTCCTACAGGAGAAGAAATGGTTGAAATCCCGGTCGGAAATTTACAGGCCCCAAAGCCGTATTCTAGCCCTTCCCCCACTGTGTGGCGCCAATGAGCTGTTTAAAGAAACCCCTGGAGATTAAAAACAAGCGGCTCTTCCTACCCGAGCCGCCCCCCGCGGGCATCTAGCCGGCCGAACACATTCCTTCCTCTTCGGGACGGAGGCTTCCACAGCTCCTAACCCGGGCACTCCAGGAGGAATTTGCCACCGCTGGAGTTACCGAATGCCATATATTTTAAGACAGGCCACCAAAGAACTCTAAATGGTGCCTCAAAGGCTTCCGAGTGATTGAGACGGTTCTCTGAGAGACGTTCATAGAGCCTGCACTTGGCTTGTGCATGAAGATTTTTTTGAAAAAGCTTTTGGATTTTAAAAAACGCGTTCTCAGGGAAGAATAAAGCAGGGATTTGGTTGTGTCACTCAGCATCATTCGGTCCCTGGTTCTCCACTGCCAACAAAAATTCCACGCTCTGCAGCCCGGAGAAGAGCATCCGGGTACACAGCCAGGTCCCACCTCCATCTGCTCACCCTCTAACCTCACCGCCCCACCCTCCGGGCCAACCCGAGCAGGTCTGCATGCAGCAGGCTGGTGTCCGGTAGCTTCGCACTGGCAGTATGTAGGGTTTGAGCCAGTTATTTGGGGGACGAATACAAACGAGATGTGCATCCAAAATGAGTTTATCTCAGAGTAAATAAAGTTAGGTATATTTTCTATTTCTGATTTTTTTGTCCTTTGCACAGAGTTTTGTTTAATGTAATTTTTTTCTGATAAGAAAACGGGCTCTAGCGACTTAAAGAGCCCCGAGAAGGGAAGCAGAGCAAGGCTCCAAATCAAAACCACCTTCGATTTTAGAAATGAAGTTAGATGATTTTTGCCTAGTTTTGTGGGGCTGTCGGAGGCGAAGGGACTCAGCCTGGCCGACCTAAGCACTTTTAAAATTATAAATGTTCTTCTCCTAGCTGCGGTCAAGTCTGTTGATAGCCCCAGACAAAACTTCTGTGAACTCTAGAAGCTAGATGTTACTCTTCTCTCCCAGTTTACCTGTTCTTACAACTGTTAGGCAGTGGGGAACAGGGAAGCGATGACTTGGAGAAGTACAGTGACTTATTCCAGGTCACACCAACCAGTTCTGACCCATCCAACCTAGAGTATTAGTTGGCGGCACCACCATGCATTTTAGCCGTCTAAGTTTTACTGGAATGTATGGAGGGAAAATGGTGGTGTCCACTGGGCATCGGTCCTTAGAACAACTTGAGTAAGTGAACTTTAGGTATTAGAGAACAGGCTCCAAGAAACCAGCATGGCAGACTGACGGTCTGCTCTTACCGCAGGGAGGAAACAGGGACATGACCAAGCCCAACCCTTCACTTCAGAGAGGTGGAAACTCAGACCTCTCACGGCAGGTGTCTTGCCAATGTGGCCCACCGACTGCGGCAAAACCAGGACTTCTGCCTGGTGGCTTGGGAGAGGCCTCTATGTCAGGGAGTTCTCAGAGAGGCTGGCAACTTTGTGAAAAGGACCTTTATGTCAATGGGACTCTCAACCATTAAAAATCCAATGACTTAAAAAGGTAGAAAAATAAATAAATAAAAAGGTAGTGAGAAGTACACAAGGTGTTAGATTTGGCCTGATGTTGTAAGTTACCTCTCTTGTAACAATGCCCTGTAGACACATGTCAGTCAGCCTCTCTCTCTGTCTCTCTCTGTCTCTCCCCCCTCCCCCGCCTCACTCTTTTTTTGTTTTTTTCTTTTGGTGATACTGGGGATTGAACCCATGGCCTTTGCATTGAGCTACATCTCCAGCTTTAAAAAAAATCCCGAGACAAGTGTTTCTAAATTGCGCAGGCTGGGTTTGAATTTGCAATCCTCTTGCCTCAGCTTCCCAGAGTGCTGGGATTAGAAACTTGCACCACCACAGTGGGCTTCACACACACACACACACACACACACACACACACACGCACACACACACACACACACCCCACTTTGAAGCAATGGAGATGCCAGAAAGCAGAAGAGACTCATCTCCCTGAACATCTCTAATGACAGAGTTTCACTGCCATGTTTCAAAGGTGACGTGGGATTATGGCTGCTGAAGACACGAAAGGCACAGGGAGCCCACAGCAGAGGCTCTCAGCGTCTGGCTGTTCTTGTAAAGTGCTTCCTGGCCCACAAGGTAGCAGTGCAGTCTCAGCTCCCCCAGATCCTGGTCCCCAGTGCTGATGGACAGACCTGGAAAAGGCTCAGACTGCGGTAGATCTCCAAGATCGACACTACAGCTCAGCTGGAGGTGGGGAGGGGCCCCCAGAACCTGTCAGTGGGAAGAATTTCATCCCCCATAGTGAGCTCAGACCCTCTGGGAGCACAGCCACAGAAACAGGTTTTCTATGGTGCCTTCATCTCACATGCTCTATTTTTTAGAGATTAAAAAACAATCTCTATCTTATCCATTTGTTTCTTTGACTATGTGCTATATTCCCCCTTTCCCAAAAGTGTCTGGATTGGAAGTACTGACCATCTTGAAAATCCCGCGTCTCCCAAAGGGCTCCCCTTCCCTCTTTCATCCCAGAGAGCTGTGCTAGTGAGGTCCGTGACAAGGTCTCCCCACATCGTCCCAGCCAGCAGGGTCCTCAGCTCTGGCCAGCACCCACTAACCCAGGCTAGGATTCTACACTCAAGGCCCACAGTATTTTGCTCTCCCTTTATCTTCACATCTAACCCACTTGGAGCAAAAGCAAGTTTCTTTGGACCCAGCAGTTTTCTGGGAGGAGTAACAAGGATGAGAAGTAAGGAATGTGAGTCAGTACCAATGAGGACCACCGTGGTACTCATCTAACCCACAGGGGCTGGGTTACCTAACTCCTGAGTGTAGACAGGAAGGAGTCTCTGTGGTTCCTTGTAGCACTGTGGCACTATGAGAAGCACAGTGACACTGGTGTGAAGACATTCCAGGAATGAGCAGGTAGGGTTTTAGGGGCTGTAAAATCAGAAGAAGTAGTGATGTCCTACTAAGGCATTTGAGTCTAAAGATCAAAACAACCGTTCTTTCCTCATCTAGGTGGAAGGACTTGGAACTCCCTGGAAACCATACTGCCTTGTAGGGATTCCAACGTGCAACAGAGGTCAAGATGCACCACACCTCAGTCCCTGTGGGGAGGGCCAACGGTCCTGACTGGAAAGGGGCCACCAGAGACCAAAGAGGCATAAAACCGGTCCGTACATCTCCATCCTCCAGGATGAAGTACCAGCAACTTCCAGTGACCATGAAGGATTTCAGCGCCTGCCTCCCTCTCCTCTCGGCAGCCTAGCACCCCATCTGTTTCTGCATCTTAGCCGAGGACCTTCCAGTCCATCCTCTCATGATCTGCTTAGGTGTCGATGAAGCTTACAGGCCACCTAGATGGGGGACAAAGCAATTCCAAGAAAGGGAACAGGACTCTAGTGCAAGGAAAGAGAAAGAAAAAGAGAAAGACGACCCCAACAGCTGGCTGCTAAGAATGTGGCCCGGAAGCTCGCTCTTCTCAGGCAGGGGAACAGTTCACAGCAAGGGAGACCCTGGGCAAACACCAGGCTACTTCTTGTGGGGTAATCCACAAAAAAAGAAAGAGGCAGGAAAAAAGCTAAGAAAACAAGCAAACAAAATACAGAACATCCCAAACAACTGTCCAGCCGATTCCCTGGGGGAAAGCTAAGCCGTGGAAGGTGGAAACAACAGTGGGACAGCCTTAGGCTTCGGGAAGGTCTGTGTCACAGGACTGCAACTGTCCAAATGAGACTGGCTGCCATCTCCCGGGAGGAAGGCTTCTCCCCTCACTTTCGAGAATCACAGCAGAAGCGTGTTTCACAGGAAGTCACGTTGGGTTGTTCTCAGTTGCGCTGACAATTCCAGGGAGAGGGCCCTTCCCACCCCACGTCCCACAGGCAGGTAGGTGACCCGGGTGGGGCTGCCTGGGACAGGAGTTTCTAAGGAGCCCTTGGTCCCACGCACGGTGCTGAGAGGGTGCATCCCGCACCCTCGGTGTGCTCTCTGGGACCATTCTGAGCTTGTTTCCATGACCTGTGGAGGGAATGCTGCAGGTCAGGACCTCTGCAAGTCACCAAGGAGAATCTCCACATCACGCCCTTTCCCGGGCTCCAAGCTCTTCGTTCTGGCCCTGGGCGCCTCTGAGGCAGGGAGCAGCCAGCTCCTCTCTAGTGGTCAAGAGGGCAGGACTTCCTGGCTGGAGCTTCTGTTCAGAGGTCAAATGGACCGAGCAAAAAGCAGGTTGCTCAGGCCAGGCTCAGGCTCGAGGCCTACAGTATTTTTGTGCTGTAGTTGTGTCTCTTTAACAGGAACTGGGAGAAAGGATTCCAGTAGGAGACTAACGCTGGTCACCCTAAATTATTTTTGGAACGAGGCAAATACACACACGCACACACACACACATATGTATCTTGACAAATGGACAAAGTGGTACTAGGTCACAAGAGACACTGTAAGCAGGTTGGAGCAATGACCAAACAGCCATAACTAGTCAACAGAAGTGTCTTGTGCTCCTTGGGGAGCAATAGCTATTATTTCATGCGCTTCTTCACGTGCCAGCCACTGTGCTGCATGCTGCACATTCCTCACTTCGCTCCTTCCTTCCAGCAGCCCTTGTTCTACAGACAGGGAACTAAGGGTGAGTACTGTGGCCATGGTCACATAAGTGGTGATTAGGGTAGGGAAGTTCAAAACTTGCAAATCTGTCTCCCTAACCAGTCTGCTATGTCTCAAGGCATTGTGTCTCATCTGTCTTCACTCGTATCTGCTTGTGCCGTCGGGGTCTGAATCACCTGCACTGGCCATGGGGATGGGCAAGTGGGAGTGGGCATGAGGGCTTGATGGGTGGGACCACCCTCGGGAGGCCCCCAGCCGGCTGCTGTCTTTCTAGCGTCCCAAAGTCTGAAACAGAATTAGGCAGGTAAGACACCAGACTATGAAAAAGTTTTTAAAAATTCTCCCAACTCTCAGTATATACAAATTACAGCGAGCACACAGGAATTAAACATGTTCTTTCTGCTGTCTTTCAGGAATATGGGTTGCAAATAAGCCAAACAAAATCAAAATAGAAACACAGCAGCCCAGACCGCCCTATACTGGAAAAGATAACATTTATTTGATTAATTCTGCTCCTAAACAGCAGCCACATTACTGACACGGGGGGCATTCCCATAACACATGGCTGGGGAATGCCTGTGTCCAGATACACGCGGGCTCCAAGTCCATCTACACATGTGGACGGGTGGACAAACACACCCACCACCCACAGACAATATTTCTTCACACTGATCCAAGAATCAAACTGCTCTTCTTTTTCCAAACCCTACAAACATCAAAATAAGTCGCTTTATATAGACACATTCAGCCTCTGGATTTACACTGGGTCATGTAAAGGCAGAGCCGCATGCTCTGAAGTTCTCTCACTGACCCAGGCTGCCTCACACAGCATCAGGGAAGCAGGCACATGGACCCTGAGGGTGCTCACGGGCCCTCTCTGGAGCCCCACAGGCACCCATTCTGCAACACCATGCTTTTTGGTATCCTGACTCTCTCTACAGATGTCCTGCCATGTCCTTTCCACCCTGGCCTGTCTTGCTGGGGCTCTGTTATCTTCTGACCAGGACAGTACAGCAGATCTGACGAGATTTCTGCTCTGAGTGATGCTCTGATAACCTACGACCCAGCGTGGCACCGAGGCTGCCTCTCGGCCTTTCAGCTCTGCATCTCTCCCCTTCCCATTTTCACTTGCTGGGCTCCTCCTGAAGTGTGCAGGCTGCCAGGGGTCTGAGCTCCCTGCCTCCTACAACCTGCATCTGTCAGCACAGCTGGATTTCTGGCAGATGTTCTCTCTGCTCCTTGTTTGGAATGAACAGAGGATGACTAAATGCACTACCTCCTCTGAGGGATGAAAGAGACTGCAGCATGCCCGGAGCCCACCTGTGGGGCTGCCTTGTTCCCTGAAGCCCAGAGGTGGGAGCGCAGGAGTGTGTGTGGGGGGGTGTGTGGGGGGAACTCTCCCTGTACCTCTGCCGCTGCTTCTCCATCAGCAGTGGGAAGGAAAGGACGGGCTGACGCAGAGCCCCACGCTAGTGAGGCTCCAACCACTAGGGTTTCACTGAGTCTCAGGGCAGCTAAATGGGCCCAACTTTAATATCCAAAAAGTCCTGAAGAAACTTGATTTGTGATTGGGGGTGGGGGTGGTTCTGGGCTTCCAATGCATGGATCCCTGAAGGGAGAAATTATCTCCCCTGGGAAAACAAAGAATTCCATAGAAGCTGTTCAGCCCTGCTGAATTCACCACAGGGCAGAGCCTGCCATCGCTTAATAAGACATCCATTGTGTATATGAAGAAAACATGGGGAATTTTCCTCCTCAGAGAGCCTATAATTTAGGAAGTTTATCATTTCTGAGCAGGCTCATTCCTTTAGTAGGAACAAAGTGTTACTCTGATGGAGTAAATAGGCACAAAACAAACTAAAGTGTTCATTTTAATAAAATAAGATCTATAGCCGATTCTCAATTTGCGAGGGGGCTGTTTCCCAATAAACCCATTGTAAGTCGGAAGTAGCGCAAGTAGAAAATGCATTTTAATCGCCTCACACACCCCTGCCCTGGAGGACAGCGCTGTGCTTACTGGCTGCTGCTGCTGTGATCCCTGGTTGACCGGGCAGAGGCTCCCGTGGTTGCCCCGCAGCTCCAGAGAGCTTCCCTATCACTGATTTTTCTCTTATGTATATTTTATTGTACATATATTTCCCACAACTTAAAAACTGCTTTAAAAAGAAAAACCCAATAACTACAATTTTTGAAAAAAATTGTGTTTAAATCTTCAAAACAGAAAATTTTTAGATACAAATCCTTTAGCAAAATGAAAAGAAAAAATTCCCAGAGAAGAAGTTTTGAAAGATTTGAAGCTTTATTGAGAAGAAATGAGCATTAGTGTGTGTTCTTGTGCATGTATGTGCTTATTTGTGTACATATGTTTTCAGTAAAACACGCATGTCTAACTAATTCAATTTACTCTATTACTGCGGTCTGTCTTGGAAATAAAAATGTTTTCAAGAACTCTTCCAATTAGAATAACCTCTGTTATGCACAAGGCCAACCACCCTTGCACCAGTAACAGAAATCAAAATGCAACTATGTCTAGAGCCTCTTATGACTCCAGCATCTTCCACCGTGACACCACAGGGAGAAGCCAACTCCCGCACCCCTGCTAGGACTGCTCTGTAGTCCACATACAAAGGCTGTTATAACTGGCAGGAAAAAAGCTGAGCTCCAAATAAAGAAAAAAATCACAATAGAAACCTCACGATGCAAATGGAATGCAGATACAGGTAGGAGTGCCAACCTTAATGAGAAGTCCTCCTCTTCAGCCATTAAGCTGTGAAACTAAACCTGAATGTGGATGTGGCTTAACATCTTTCTCTGTTCCTATTTGCCAGTGTTTTAACAAGATAAACTGCCCGAATGTGTGCTGTGAGTACCCTGGTACAGTCCACTGGTTCTGTGGGAAAAGGAGGTGAGTGGTGGGACTTCTGAAGGCGCCACTGTTTGGAATATATACAATGACAACAGCTGCTTGTCGCCCGGGCCTGGCAGTGACAGAGTCCCTGCTCTGAATGACAACTGGCAATGACACTGTCTTGTCAGGGGAAGCTGATGACAAAGGAACAGCCTCGCTCTGTGTTCCCTGGTGTACAGTCACAGCAAATACGAGTCAGCGCAGAGCAGGATGGCACAAAGGCAACACCAACTCAATCAAATGGCCATTATCTTGTCTGCTTCGTCCGAACCTTGCCTGGACCAGTCGTTTTCTGCCCCGGAGACACAAACAATTCACTTTGTTGGCTTGGAAGTTCTGGCTGTTCAAGATTATATAATGCATATTACGTTATATTATAATATAAATATATATTACTGGGTTGTAACGGGCCAGAACGTCTCTTGTCCACTGCATGCTCTGCATAAAGCATGAGTACACATATGTAGCTCCTATATGTGCAGGCCTGGAAAGGAGTAGTTAAGCCTGAGATTGAAAAATAAAATAAAATGACTGCTCTAACTAGTGGCTACCACTTCAAACCTGAACAGTTCACCTAAAATACTGTAGTTCCTGGTGCCTTTGATTTGAGAACACCAGACTCTATGTCCACACTGAACCCATTAGCTGGAGTCGCACAATGGATGCTCCCTGTTACCTGCCTGCTAACTTGGACCAGTTCCTTGCCCGGGCTCTGGGGGTTTGGGGTCTAGGCCTTCTGATCCACAGCCATTAAAGTTCACGAGGACAGAAGCCATGTCTTTCAAACTGTTTCAGCACTTAGCACCAGCTCTTTACATACTGTCATCTCTTTTGAGTCACTCAACAGTGCACATGCAGGGGCTCCACTAGCTGCAGGGTCTGGGCTGTGGCCTCCCGGCCACACACTGCTGAGAGAGGGCAGAAGTGGGACTCTTGGAGCTGGGGGCCCTGGAAGACCATCAGAACGAACTGAGTGAGTGAGTCCCTGGGCGAAAACTCAACTCAAA
Source organism: Hystrix cristata (assembly GCA_004026905.1). Lineage (NCBI taxonomy): Eukaryota > Metazoa > Chordata > Mammalia > Rodentia > Hystricidae > Hystrix > Hystrix cristata. The sequence continues at coordinate 48,243 of PVJO010005829.1, read as the reverse complement.
GGAATCTCACCAGCAGCGGCCATCCTGTGTTCTGACGGTTGGTACTTCTCAAGATGCCTGCATAGCAATCTAACTCCCAACAGTATAGTATTAAGAAGTGGGGCCTTTTGGAAAGTGATTAAACAGCATCGGGAGGAATAACTCCCTTAGAAAAGATGTTCCAGGGAGCGATGCTGCCCTTCTGCCACATGTGGATGTGGCTTGGATGTGCCGCCTGAGAAGCAGGGAGCAAGCTGGCATCAGACGGTGAATCTGCTGGGGCCCGGATCTCAGACTTCCAAGCTACCCAAACTGCGAACAATAGATTTCTTTTGTTTACAAACTACTTAGTCTAAGATATATTGTTGCAGTAGCCTAACACAGCTCATATACTGGTCACACTGTGCATGTTCAATTCCCGAGTCATTAAAGCTGTGTGATATGGTATAAGTTATTTCCCCTCCTTGTCGGATTTTCTTCCTCTTTAAAATGGAGATTTAAAAATGTAGTTCTCTCTTAAAATTGTGTGTAGATCAAATGAGGTAATACATAAACTCACTTCCTATGGCAACTGGCTCATAGCTTGACTCAAAGTTTCCCCTATTATATCGTAGAGGCTAAATGTAGCCAATGGAAAAATATACAGCTTTTATAGGCCAAAGTTCTAAAATATTTTAATAAAATATGGACATAAGTCTACCATAAATTTGTTTCAAAATAATTATACAAGTAGAAATAAATGAAATTTAAAAAAAGGCAGTGATACAATCTGGGTTATTATGGGTTTACAATGTGCCAGAACTATGGGACCCTAAACTTTCCTTAATATGGGGGGCTTAAAATTGATTTTAGCAATAGAATTCATTCTTTGTAACATAATTTGACATAAAGGCCATTGCTGAAGAAATGTGGCACCTCGAGATGAAGAAGTGATATCTCAGAACCAGACTCTGGCTTTACCTGGCACAGTCGCAGAACCTGTGTGTTCCCAAGGACCACATTTTGGGAACCACTTCCCTTGGCTACATCCTCTCATATTACCAGTAGGAAGGCTAAGACCACTGATGTGGACATCTACACAGATAGAAAGGCTCATGCTGAGGACCAAGCCTGGTCACAGTGGTCCACAGTACTCAGCATGTGCCTGGGGAGCAGTACACAAGCAATACTCAGGATGGTGTGATGGGAACTCTGGCACAGGGAAGGTGCCAGGCTGAAGGGTGAGTTCTAGGGGATAAGCTTGTAGGGTACGGTGACAACTGTTGTCAGCTGGGTCGGCTGTGTGTCTGTGTGTGTGTGACAGACACACCTTTATGGTCTAGACAGGGCACTGGGTGTAGGGTTGATTCTGGGGGGAGGGAAGGACGAGACAGGAAAAGTAAGTCTGAATTTAAAAACAAAGTGCAGCTAGACACCATCTAATAAAAAAGCAAAGAGGTCATCCTCAGATTTGGGTACCTTATTGACTTTCAATCCTGCCCAGAAATTTGGGAATGGCTGGTATTAGTCGCCAGGTGATCACCTGCAGAGAATTACCTGGGTACATGAGCCCAGCCTAGGACCACTGACCCAGGAGAGCTTGGCCTTGCCTAGGTCCCACCCATGGAGATTCTGACTTAACAGATCTGAGGTGGGACCTGAGAAATTCTATCTGCAGAGAATGGTTCACAGCCATTTACAACTGATGGCCACAGGGGAGGAAGAGCCCCACCTGCAAACAGTTGCTCGCACACCTGGAACAGCTGTGGTGGGTGAGAATGGGCCACATCTCTGAGATGTAATTCTCACTCATGGTGTCCATTAGGGATGGACGGAGGGCTGAAATGACAGTGCCTGCTGACCCTCCAACAGTTTTATGTGTGCTCTGAGGAACCCCATGCAGGCCTTTCCAACCAGCTGCTATGAAGGCTGCTGTTTATTCTGCTGCTATTAGCTCGAAAGTACACATACTCAGAAGAGACTGACACTAAATGACACAGAAAACGTCCCTGCCAGTGGGTTCCTCACGTCTTTCTCATTGACATGAATTGTTTTCGTTATGACAACCAGCCTGGAATGAACACGTTCTAATTAGAGATAAGTTGCTACTCTTCAGTTTGTCTTGCTAACCATCCAGATGGCAAGGAAGTCGAAACTTTTCAGCAAAGACGCATCAAAGCACTGTTCTTATGAATACTGAAGTTGTTTTAAAAATATGTTGGACGCATTTACCAAACACTTTTAAAATAAAATTCTTTGGGGTATATGTTGTCATCAGTAAAATGCTTGTGTTTAAATGTGCAATTTAATGAGTTTTGACAGATGTCTGTTCTCATGTTACCACCACGATTAAGGTATGGAACATTTCTATCATCCCCGAAAATCCCCTCTTGCCCCTTCACAGCCAATCCCCTTAGCCTGGCTGTGGCCCCAGCCAACCATTGGTCTGGTTTCCCCCATGCTGAACTAGACTTTCCTGGAATTGTATGGAAATAGAATCAAAGCGTATGTACTTTTTGTGTTTGGTTTCTTTTGCTCAGCACAATGGTTTTTAAGGTCCAGCCACAAGGATGAATTATCAGTAAATATTATCCACGTGTGTATCAGAGGTAGGTGTACGGGCCTGCAGGATCCCGCTGCTGTGGAAAGAGCAGGTTTCCAGGATGGAGGCTGGTTACTGGGAATTGAAAGGGAAATGAGAAAGTGGGGACAATTGGCTAGATTGGCTTGTTTCCAGGAAGGGGAGGAGGACAAGACCACACTGAGGTACTGGGAGTTTTCACTGAGGCAGGGGATTTTTCTAAAGCAATGAGCACACCAAAAAGGCAGCAGACCTGAGCTGTGGGATACAGGAAATGGGAGAAGAATAGAAAGTGCAGAGGCCAGAGTTAAACTGAACCAGTTTAAAAATTTTAGAATCTGTTAGTGTAAAAATATGTCCAAAAATTCTTTGACAGTCTTCTAAGAGATGGAGCCTAAGTGTGAGCTGGACTTAATAACTCATTTCTAATAAACAGAAGAGGGTAGAAAGAATGCTTTATCATTTCTGACTCTAGGCCCTAAAAGGTACGGGGGCTTCCACCTTGGCCACCCTCTTTGGGCTCCAGGCATTCTGGGAGAAGTCAGCAGAGACCTGGCATGCGGGGTGTGGATAGTCATCCCTGAGAAAGGGACAGGGAAGCTGAGACTTGTGAACAGCACGTAGGAGCACATGGAGGCTAAGGCATTTGGATGTACAATAGCTTGGAGGAGACAGCACGTGGCCCATTCAAGGAACTCTGGGAAGTTCCTTTTGGAGTAGTCTACATATCTCTTTCTTCATTCAGATCTACTTGCATCATTTATTTTTATTTTTCCTGTTACACTCAGATTCACAACGTAATAGGAATCTATTAGCATTAACAGTGTGGAGTTAATATTGATTAGTGCTACGTTCCAGTATTACATAATGGCTTAACTAGCCTTGTTGGTGGCTCATATATCTTCTGTGTAAGATTACTTCATGGAAAGAGGTCCTAAGATCACACAAGTGACCACTAGTTTCCAGGTTAGGGACTGTCTGGAATCCTCATGCTTTTATTATGGTGGGACAGATGGGTGATAAGAGAAGACAGAGTGTTATATTTCGGTAACTGAAATCCCCTCTCCTTCACTCAAATCCCAAGTTAATACTGATTTGACATTTTTTGGGTCCAAAGAATCTCATCTTATCTGGCTGGGAAATTTGAATTAGTCTAGACCACACATAGCAGCCAAAATTTGGCAGGCTCATACATCGACATCAAGCCATACTGACTATTTACATTTTTATACAAATGGTCATGAAGGTGAATTAATCCCCTCTGTGACTGACATTCTGCAGCAATTTCCAACACTGCAGAACCCAGTAAAAAACAGTGCGATAATGACTTCTCGTCCCAGAGACCAACTAGGATACTCTTAATCTTTGGAGCACTTCCCCATTATGGAGGGTCTGACGTGAAACCCAGGGAGAAATGTTGAGCGGGTGGCTTTAGTTTCATCTGTTCTAATCTGTAAAGCAGGAGAGAAGTGACTTAGCAAAGAGAGGCAAACCATACTAGTGACTTAACGCGGTAAATGGAAATACCCCATTAAGGCAGCATGTGGACTACTGTGAACACATTTGGCAGCAAGGGCTGGCGGAAGATGGTACTGCTATCCCACTGCAGGAAGTAATTCTTGAGGATAGAAGCTCCAACTCAGTGATGTCTGATGATGCCCCTCCAAGGCCACAGCCACTATACACACGTGGCTTTTGAGCATGTGCAATGTACTCAGCAAAATTAAGAACCTGATGTTGGGTTTTTTCATTTAATTTTAAACAGTCACAAATAGCTAGGGGCTGCTGTACTAGGTGATGCAAACCTAAGCAATGGGTTGAAGGGTATCATTCTTTAAAACTCTGAGCTTCTTAAAGAATGGAGAGGTATCTTATTTGACTGTTACCGTGTGCCTAGCACCATGTCTGAGGCGCAGAAGATTTTTTCAAATGCTTATGAATAGACACTCAGCAGCCTGAAGAGGACTAACTTATGGCACAGAAGATAGATCTTTAGAGACTGTGCAGGCAGTATTTCCCAAAGGGTATCTCAAAGAGCTTTAGATTCAAAAAATGCTCTGAAGAAATGCTGCATATTTTACCTCTTACATGAAGAGTTAGAATGCACATTAGTGTATTAAAGAACCTGAATGTTATAATAAATTATTAACTCACTCTTTTCCATAATTATGTGACTACTGAACACCCTTCTCACATAATATTTTTCAACATGTTGTAGATCTAGTAGCTTCTGAGAAAAAGACTTGGGGGATGTTACAGTAAGTAATGATGGGGATAGAAGGGAAACACCCAGGTAATTCCTGGATTATTGATTTCTTTCTTTTTTTCTTAATTTTTATTTGTACATGTTTACAGTACATAATGTTTACATTCCTTGTATGGAGCTGATACATATTTTCAGCACATAGTAGCAGGTAACAAATATTTACTAAATGGTGTAGAAGGTGTTTTCTTCCAGCCAGAATCAGAGGTAGGCTGGAAACCATTTCCACCCAGCTAAGGTCAAGGGAAAAAGGCAGTAATGCCATGTAATTCTAGGCCTCCTCAGGCTGCCATAGTAAGTATATCTGCAGAACTGGAAGATTACCTGACATCTGAGAGTGATGCAATAGCAAAGTAAAACAAAATTAAAAGTTATGGAAATATATTCATCGTTTCTTAAAACTTCGTACTTTAAAATGTATACCGAATGGCTAAATACAGAGAATTCATCGTGGTTAGGATACCAACCCTCCATACAAAGGAAGGACCAACAAGACACAGGTGGTGTGTACCAAGATGGCGCATGCGCTCTGGGGGCAGAGGAAGAAAATGACAGAAGAGGGAAAGACCAGGCCAGAGACCTCTTCCTTAATCACGTCTAGGCTTGAGTTTTGCCAATGTCTTAATAAGAGAAGACGAAAATGAAATGTAATTAACCATAAGTTCAGCTAAAACGTATTTGTAGTTATCATACATATCTATACTTAAATTTAATATACTCTGTAGAGGCCATTCAGTGGTATGAATTAATCTCTTTTCAACAAATCCCTTATGTTCTCTTTTAAAAATTCGAAGTTAGAAGAAAACTAGAACTGAAAATCTTTTCAGGTCAAGTTAAGTAGATGAGGTCTTTCACTTAAATATAATTTTAATTAATTTTAATGGCCAGAGAGAGCAAGTTGCTGGTTCTGTGCACTCATGCTCTGTCCTATGAAGCTTTGGTCTTTATTGGTAAGGACTTTTAGGATCTTAATATTCAATTTTTTTTTATTCCACAAGTGATACATATTTTGACAGAAAACCTAGGAAGTCAAAGAAAGTATGTATAGAAAAGAAGCATTATCCATAATTTCATCAGGAGAGAACTACTGTTGGCACTTTTTACTGCATTTCCTCTCCCTTTTATGGGCCCATGATTAGTGATTCTTCAATATAGTTTTGAATCTTGTTTTTATTACTTAATAGTATATGTTGACAATTTTCCTGTGGGTATCATTTTCGACTATAATCAATCATATTTTATTTTAGTTCCTGAAATAAATCAGACCACGTCTCCCCCCAATTAAATTAAAACACTCCCCCCAAGAAAAAAACCCCACATAAACCTACAAACCAAAAGCAAAAGCTCTCTGGACATCATCAGGGGCAAATAAATAGGTCTGGCAGGAACATGTAGCTGATTCTGGACCATGCAATCATTGAAAATAAGTGCATGTTTCTTTGCTAATTTTTGAATGGATGCTTTAGAATAGGTCTCCCAAACTCCTAAAATGATCGCTGGCAGGCTCTCCCACTCATCTCCAGGCATTTGTGTTGCCCTAAATAACCACCAGCTGATGTCACCCTGGACACGAGTGCATGTGCACACCACACACACATCCATCATCGTCATCATCATCATCATCATCTGAACTGACAAAGTCCCATAAACATAAACTCCAGCTACTTTGTGTGTCAAGTACACTCTTCTCTGCTGCCACAGTGGGCTTTGATCCACGATGACCCCTTTAAGCAAAGAGAGATCATCTTGGATGAAGGATGACAAGCCTGAAGACACACCACATCAAAGATCACAGTCTCAGTGAGCCAAACTGAGAAGTCTCTAGGTATGATCCCTTTTGCAAACGAGGACACTGAGGCCCAGAGACATTACAAGAAATCATACTGTGGTAACATCATCGCAAAGGCCCACTTCACAGGCGGAAGCCCCTTTCCACGGCTTGCCCAAGTACAAGCCATTTGGCTGAAACTCAAGAAACCCGCCTGACAAGAGCAGCCTGGAGGCCTTTGTACAGATGATGTTTCAGAAGAAAAGGTCCTTTCAAAGGCCCATAATGGCTCGTCATTGCCAGCTATTCTGGGGAGCAGCTTGGCTCATGTATGAAGCTCTGCTTCTTTTCACAGCCCTGACCGATCCTGCCACTGCCAGCCAACCTTGGCTACTGCATCCCTCCAGGCTTCTCCAAGGGAAGTGCAGGCCAGGCTGCCCACCTCTGTGGGAACACCAGGTCAGCACATCCTTGGGCCCAGAGAGGCTGTGACTGGGCATTCGTGAAACAAGGTTTTCCACATCTTTGGTCCTCAAATGTTTAGTCTCCAAGTTGTTTTAAAAAGTTCCTGTACTAATTTAAAGTGATAGTTTTGGTGCCAGGGTCTATCATGAACACCATCATTAGCTAAGAGGCGCCTGCATGCTGGGGATGGGCACACACTCTGGCATGACAAGTGTCATAATGAGGGATGGAAGGGAATGTGGTTCACATGTTGAGAAATTGCCCAGAACTCCTCTCTGAAGCAATGATAAAAGTGTAAGGAGATGAAATAATACATGTAAAGCTCTTAATACAATATCTGGAACTTAAGAAATGGAGCTATTTTCACTTCTTGAAAACACCTGGGTGCCTGGAACCTGGTAAAAACTCAATTATGAGGACCACACAAAGATGTGAGAAGATTGAGGACAAAAAATGCACAAGACTGGGCTTCTTATTTTCTGTGAAGCCTTCCCACGTGGAGTTTCATTTCCCTCCTGGTTTTCCCACTTCCTCACACCATGCTACAGTGGGGAGAGTATGTGGTTGGGGGCCAGAGTGGACCAAGAGGAAAAACTCACAATTTTGAGACCTATCACCAAGATGAGTAATGTAACCTAAAGTGTGTTCCAGGGATCGTGATTTCTGTAAGAAGTTAATGAGTGATAACAAAAGAAAAAAATGTTCTGTAGTCAAATGCAGCTAAATGGGGCGGGCTACCCAAAACGACAAATTTCTTCACTAGATAGATACCTTTGTGAGGCCTCAAATCTGCTACTGGTCATATTGTGGGTCTTCAGTGGCGGCGAGTACGCAGTATTTTGTAACTCATTTGATGAAGGAAGGAAGGAAGGACGTCTTTTCCCACTGAGCATAACCTATGACGGGCTTTTGGGGAGCGCTCTTGCTAATCCTTCTCCTTTGTTTTACTTTCCTATTCCTCTGAGCTCACTGCCACTCCTAGAGGAGAAAGAGAATGTGGTAGAAACATTCATTCTCAGATTTGATGGTAGGGTCATGTAGGGTCTTTCCCGTCAAAGTGTGGTCTGGAACCAACAGTATCAATACCTGAGAGCAGTATGAGCTCATGAGTCCCTTCCTGTCAGACAGGGAATCTGAACGTGCATCTGAGCCAGATTCCTAGGCGGTTCCTGTAAACAGTACAGTCTGAGATGCTGACTGAGGTGCTTGGTGCCAGGCACTAACCTCAGCAATTCTGATTCACGTACCCAGGAGGAAGCTCGGGGTGCACATTTTAAAACACCACCTGGTTCTGATGTGGGTGGTGTGTGGGCTCCCACTGAGAAACACGGCTTCACTCAAGATACTGTGGCCCGAGTACCCTGCTAAAAGGCAACAAAACAGACCCCAGAGCAACAGTGTAATTACCTTCATTGTTAGAAATAAGGAAATGGGGCCCTGCAGAGAGAATGGGAAAGCCTGGGGTCTAAGGTCCCACGGGAGTCAGCAGGTACCTTAATGTGAACAGTACCCTCCTGTCTGTTCTCACCTTGCCAACCTCTCTCCTCCGCCAGGCCCCAGTCAGCTCTTCATTGACAGAACTACACTGCTGACAGCCCTCTCTGAGTTGGCTTTTGTTTCTAGTGAAAAGCCAAGAAAATGCTGCTGGCTGTTTGTGCTTGCTAATGATAATTCTGATTAGCTCAATTTTGTCAGCTGACTCCCAGGCAGCCAAGGCCAACAGCAGCCGGCTTATTCAACCAGGCCTGGCCTATTTTCCAATTACCAGCATCATTTGGGCTCGTTTCCTCCAACTGTGAACTTGCTTGAGTTCGGGTCATCTTCAGCTGTCGCATTTACATGAGAAATAGATGGCGTGTCACGTCTGTGTCTGTCAGTGTGCCAGCCTCCCCCGCTTTGATGAAGAGCAAATGAAATGGCATGTGTTTCCCTGGTTCCCAGGCGGCGGGCCGTAGAGGCTGAGCAGCAGTCCCACTGGGGCCACAGGCAAGTCCTGGGGGTGAAGAGATGTACTGGCCTTCACTTCTTCCCAGCCCCTGAATTCCAAAGTGTATTCCCACTCAGAAGCCTGATAGGGTGACCGACCGACCATCCCAGTGTGTTGGTGCCAAAGGTTTTTCCAGGACGTGGGACTCTCCGTGCTAAAACTGGGCGTGTTAGTCACCCTGTGTCCAGTGGAACAGCAGGACGCAAAGGCAGCATAAGAGCTTTCAAGGTTTGCTGGGCGCTGTATCTAGAATCTGGGACAGAATGATTGGGGATTGTGGTCCCATCTTTCTTTGTCCAGTCTAAAGCTTACACTGCATCCCTTCTTTGTTCTGCATCTCACTGTGCTTTCATTCTCTCTTGCGAATCAGACAGGATGAAGCCTTATTTCCAATTAGCAGATGTCTACGTGGGGGTCTGCAGGCATGTTCTGAGATGAGGGTGATATCAGTGAAGGAGTGACTGCCGTGTAATCCCTTCGAAGGGGCATATCATCCTTAAAATGCTCTCCCCAACTCAAAAAATATTAAATATTTGAAAGGTACTAGGTTTTATGGAAAACACAGGTCTATATCCTGTATATTTCAGCCCTCAACTAACTGATGAGAGAGATGGATACAAATACATTTCACTGTATTTACTAGGAGGCTATCTAGGGAAAGGCAACAAGAGCAAGAGAGGGAAGAGTTGAGGAAATTCCATTTACTAGGTGCTAATTACTTTACATGTATTGTCTCACTTAACAGCCCACATTTCCTAAGCACTTACCACATGACTAACCCATTTAACTTCCACAATTCTATAACACTTATTCTATGAATGAAGAAAAGGAGGCTTTGAAAAGCCAAATAACTTGCTTGAGTTTGCAAGTTAGTAGTTGGAGTGTGCGAGGTTGGAACCCAAGAGTATCCGAGTCTCGTCTCATGCACTGCCCGCTCCGAATCATCTCTTGTGGTGTGCCAGATGCTCAGTCAACCTCCCACAAAAGCAACAGGGTGGACTCTGGGACGAGAGAAGTATGTGGCTGTTCGCGGTAGAAACATGAAGGCAAGTATGAGGAAGACTCCAAGTTCTACCTCTTGGAATCCCAAAACATGGCTTCAGGAATGTCCTGCCAGTGCTGTGGGACCTCTGGGAATGCTGATGCTGATGCTGCCTGGACAAACGCTGCCCTCTGGCCCCTCGCTGCAGTGGAGTCCAAAGAATGCACAACTAGCATGTGAGGGCAAATGCCTGACTTCATTATCCTTCCAGAACCAAAGATGAGTGACGTTCATCATTTTATACACTCTAGACAGCACTGTAAATCTCTCAAAACCATATTTTTCTTATGCCTGTAGAATACCTGAGCAACTTGCTTTGTATATACAGAGTGCTTGGTATATGCAAATCGAATACAAATGTATTGATTTGATATGCTATATCTGATTGCAGTATGTACAGCGTACTGCAACAAGAGACTTAGCAGTTAGGTATTCTGCCACTATCAGCTCCTGAAATTACAGCAGTACAACCCACAGACATAACATTCTTGAGGGTCCTGGACATGCTGAGTATACAGAGCTTGAAATCATATAATTACTGTCTTCATAGATAATCTCAGTATCTAGTCCTATGTTCTGTAGGTTTGGGTTTGTGTAAAGCAAATGCATTATTTCAGATAATTCAGTATTTAAAAAACATATTAAAGTTAATTTTTTCTATAACTATAACAAAATGTAAGTGTAGGAAGAATACTGTCTTAAGCAAGATTTAAAGAAATACAAGCTTCTGAGGAAAAACATACCTTTCTTGTTCTCTTCCGCTGTTAATAATTCATGACTAATCTAATCATAGTTTTTCTCCCAGGCACACAGAAGCTCTTATCGAGAATACTGGCTGCTCAAGGACTGACTGCGACTTCAAGTCAGCTCCTGGCACTGCCAGGTGCTAGAATCCTTGGAGCCCTTCTTCAGTTAAAGAAAATAACTGAGAGCTTTTTGATAGCAAAGAAAGGCTTTCTCTGCTTGTCGATTTACACTCAGCTTTCTCCTACAATGGCCTTTATGCTTCTGTACATAAAGGAGAAATTGACTTTTTACTCTGTCTAATGTTTCTGTTCCTTTAGCTCGGAAAAGTGAAAGCACAAGTGCGTGAAAGAGCCTCTTCCTTACGGTGGGCTTTGGGGAAGGTGTTTTCCTTCTGCTCGCACAGGCTTACTGAAGGGAACTGAACTCAGATCCTCAGGAGCAGACGTGTCTACGCGAGCGCAGTGGTCTCCGTAGCCTCTTCATTTACACGGTTCCTTTCCACTTTTTCTTTTCTTTTTTGTCCTTGACACTTTCTGAAATTAGCTTTATCAATTGTTTCAAGTCATTCAGCTCCTTTGAGTTGTGTGCACAACCTTTTCTCCTTACAGAGGCTGTTTACCCAATAGCTTTCATAAAGGACAAACCGGCAGAACATCAATACGGTTTTGTTTCTTTCCATATAAGCTATCCAACTACAACTCGGTCTCTGCCCCAAGAGTTTTCTCGTGAGCCCTCATAAAGAAAACGAAGAAAACTAGCTCTCTTTTAGCCAGTGATCTAAGAAACATCTCAATTGTACACAAAAAAGCCTTGCTTTCTTCCAGAATAAGTGATGCAAAGAAACGTGTTTTTTTGTCATGTGCTCCCAGAGAAGAATCGTGGATTGTGACCTGAGAAATTCTGAAGGTGATAGAAAATTCACCAACATTTTCTTTGCCAGATACAGACACTATACTAACTTAAACTTGTCTTTTATGCTTTGAGTTTTGACTCTTTAGCATTTGGGAACTTGCTGACCCAGAGGGACTGCCCCTCCTCCAGCTAGCCAGCACCTATAGATGGTAATCAATCCATCCTCAAACTGTTTACGACCAACCAATCCAAACCAGCCCATTCAGGGCTCAGGTCCCAAATATCTCCGAAGCTCGCTCTCGTAGTAACACAGACACCAGACACAGACACTCAGGGGCAGCCCTTATGCCCCAGAGCCTGCTGACTTTATTCAGATGAGTCAACCCTGAGCCTGTTCCCCTCTCTTGCCTGTGTCTTTCCATGGAAACTCCAATAAGGCTCCTGCCCATGTTTTCCCTGCTCCACCTCCTCACTGACCCAAGGTTTCCCCACGTGGCTGGTGGTGGTGTGGCGTGACCCTTTCTTTTAGGATGTGCGAGTGTGACAAGCTACTTTTCAATGGTAGTCATCTGACTTGTTGGCCTCAATGTACCTAAATAAAAATAAAAGCTATAATTTAAAACACGTAAAAAGAGATACAGGTTAGTAAAAGCAGACATGTGGCCTTGGCATTCTGGCCATTATTCCAACAGACTTAGATGAAGTTTAGTTGCTCTACCAGCCATATTCAGCAAGAAAATGCATCATTTTATTCTATTCTGTGGGACAAGAAAGTACTGGATAGAACCAACTAGAAATAGCTGTGATGAAAGAATGCACACTAAAGACCCACCCGTTAGGGAAGTGATGGGATTTTTAGGAGCCTGGACTTCTAAAGCAAACATTGAATTCCATAGCAACAAAATACCTTTTAAAGAAAATATAAATCATCCATACAATAATACTAGAGATTTATCCTGGATGATCTAGATTCTAACAGACTCCTGTAACTCCCTGACAGGAGAGTCAGTGTGAAAGGCGAAGTCCCTGTGATAATGTATTCTTGTTCAGGGCTGACTTTATTTCCTGTCTCAAAGGCAGTTTTACTTGATTTTATATGGCTAGGAGCTGGCATATAGTAGGTGCTAAATATTCATTTACTGACTGAGGAAATGATTTTGATCTTCGTGGTTAATAATGTCAGATAACATGAAAATCAAAGATGCCCCTTTAAGAGACTAGATAAATAATGAGCTGAGAATCAAAGTTATTTCCTCCTGCCTAAACCACTGTATTTCCGTTATATTACGCCACCTCTCAGAGGGCAATCATCTGAAGATACTTTATTTGGTAGCAGTGGACATCTTGGCACCTCGTGGCCCTTAATGGACTGCTGAACCTGGTCCAATTCTGCAACCCTCCAGCTAACATCTAGGTATTAGTCGGTGCTTTCCACTGGTCTGGCAGTGGACTGTGACAAATGCTGAGCTCCTGGGCATGACTTGGGTGCTCTTAGTGCAGGTGACACTTACCAAGGGCTCTAGCTCCTTTCGATCTATGAGGTTCATCTCTGTGACGAAGTAATAGAAGTGTTTGTAGCAGGTGTTGACATGGGCCTCTGCACCCATCACAATGACCCGGTCGAAGTGGTGGATGTAGACATGGACAAAAACCCGGAAAAGGCGGCATAGGATCTTCTTGCAGATCTGAAGGAAGTTCTTTGGGAAAGGTACACCTAGAAAAGCAAAGAGAGAGAGGCATGAAACCAGACAGGAAAGCTCCTTTTCCTCTTAGATCTAAAACAAGAAAACTGGCAGAAGGCAGGCAATCCTACAGATAAACTGGCTCGCCCTGACAGGATAGGAAGGAGTGATGGGGACTGCAGCAAACTGAAAGCGCCTTCCCCCCTCCCTGTCCAAGGCGGCAGCTTTTTCATTCCGGCCGACAGTGGCCAGATGGGGTTAGAGGTGCGGGCTTGTGAGAGCTTCTGTTTTCTCAAGATAATTCAGAAATCTGCAGTTTTGTGGGTACCTGCTGCATTTAAAAAATGTTAACAATTAGTTTGAAGTTTTAAAAAGTTACTTCACATTAAAACACAACATCTCTCTTGTTTAGATTTGGCCTATAAGCTGCACATTCGCAAATTCTGACCTAAAATTTTTCCCAAGAAACACTTTTTTCTGAGGTGGGCAAATTTAACAAACTCCAAAGGTGCTTTACATCATACTCATTCCCATTTCATCTCTTTGAGGAAGGTAAGAGTTTGTTTTTTGTTTTTTGGTTTTTTTTTCCCCATAACCCAGAAAGGCTAAGTGGTTAGAGTCACTCAAATTTCCTCGCTGATGACTACTACTCCCAAGTTGGTCAAAAGAACAAATAGTAGAATTGCAAGCCTACTTCCTTTTTCCTCTCTAAAATGCTGCTTGAACTCTTGTTATTTACATTGTCCTTAAGAGCCAGCATACTGTAATGGGTCACTAAGTTATACAGACTTCGCTTGAATTCCTACTCTGCTCCTTTCCAGCCGTACAGTGTGGACAAATTACTTAACTTCTGTTTCTCCTCCGTAAGGGAGGGAGTGCGGGAGGCCTTTCTTGCATGCTTGGGAGGGTGTTACTATGAGTAAGATTCCCTCCTCCAGGGTCTAGAACACAGTAGGAGCGCACCCAGTGAGACTGTCCCCCCTTCTCTCTGCAAGGTAAGGTCAGGAGCATCCAGCTGTTGTTATAAGGAAAACTCCATCAAGAAAAGACAGACATGAGCAGCGGCCTTTGAGCAGAATTGCAGAGCTCTCTCTCCAGGCACGCTGTAGGTCCCCAGGCGGGGCTGGGAGTTTTGCTGTCGCTGCCTCCACAGGGACCAGCTGTCTGCTGTGGGACATTCCGTAAGGGGATCACCTGGGACACTAGGGTAGGATGAGAGAGATGGAACAGGCCTGCCAATCAGGAGTGACAGGGTCTTCCTTCCTGGGGTCCCCATGCCAATACCAGCTTTTCTTCAAAAACAAAGTGGCAACATATCAAATGAACCTGGGGAGAGTCTTGGCACAGCTTGGAGCTGACTTTCTGGGTAACAGATGCTGGATTTGGGGAGGAGGGTGAGGTGTGCTGTGAGGGCAGAAGCAGCCACATATAGAGTCTATGGCCTGCTCTGCTGAAGCAGGGCTGCTCAACCACTGCCGTGGGCTGGGAAGGGTGTGGAAGCCTGAGGCCAGAGGTGGTGGGAGCTCCTCTAAGACAGGTCCTCTGGCCTCAGGAGTGAACCCTGTACCTGCCTCCAGGAGGTCTGAACACGTTCTCTTCACAACCTATCTACGAAGTCCATTTGTCCCATTTTACAGATGAATAACACTGAGGTTCCGAAGCATGCTTTATCTTGGTAAGAAGAGGCAGGGTTGGGATTTTGTCCAAGTCAACCCAACTCTAAAATGCAAAGCATGGGTATGTTTAGAGTGTCACTTGTTCTCCTTCTGGTTAGAAGCACCACTCGATTGCTCAGCATGATGAGGCATCTACAGTTTATTCTCAGTGGCACAGAAATACAAACAAGCCAATGAATGGCAAGGGGGAGAGAAGGGAGGAACAAAGTCCACGATGATGTCACGAGCTACAGCTGGAGGCAGCAGGAGGTCAGCTCACACATTCTGCTGGCTACAAGGTGAAGTGTGCTTTTCCTGTCCAGTCTTTAAGACTATAAACCTGAGACTAACAATAGAAGCTAATATTTACTGAACACTTGCTAGGTTCTAGCGACTACGCCAAATACTATGTGAATTAGCTGACTGAGTCTCAGAATGGAACTTAAATTACTGCTTCTATTTCACAGGTGACCAAATTGACTTGAGAAAATTCAGCAACCACCCATGGTCATCTAGCTGGCAAACAGCCTGACTCCAAGGCCATGAGCACCCTGAACTCAGAGGTGCTGTGCTACAGCTCTACACACACCTTCCTTGGCAAGGACCTTCCTTCCTGGGCAGCCTGAAGCTCTCGGGTGTGCTCACCTTTCCCTTCCTCCGGCTTCCCTCTGGGGCAGGCGCACCAGCCGCCAGGGACAGCAGAGTTCCAGTGGTACAGTCTATCTGCCGGGCCCTTAAGGCATCCTCACTCTCCTGACCCCGACTGCAGGGGAGGCAAAGTTGAGAGCGCGCTGAGGATGCGCACAACTGTGGTCCCTCTAGGTTACCTGCAAGCTGCTTCTCCTGGCTCTGATCTCTGCCCCTGCTCAGCTCTGCCCTCCATTCTTCGCCTGGTCTCTAACCTTGTCTAAGGCCTTAAAAGTGGTTTTTCCGCTTGCCTGTCCTCTTTGGGTTATGGCTTTAGAGTGGGTGAGAGAAGTCGGTTTAGAGTTTGGAAGACCTAGTTTAAAATCCCAGCCTTTCTTACCAGCTGCTTAGGCAACTTACAGCATCACTCTAGTTCATTATAAAACCGATAAACATTTACTTCACAGTTCTTATACTAGCATCTATACTGTGCCTGGCACTTCATGGAGGGGAGGGGAGTTACTACTTTCCACCTGAATTTCTCAGCTAGGTAGGACTCCAGGCTCAGAATCTCCTGGTTTGGGCTACAAAGTTAACCTGATCGCAATACGCTCTTTGTTACCTATGATTCCTTCTTCAAAAGTGGAAGCTGCAAGTGGTTCAAATGAAGATATTCTCAGCTTGCACCACCATCATCTCAGGCTGACTGTGACAGCTAGGAAGAAGCCGGGAGTCCTAGTGAGCCTGGAACTCCAAAGAGTTCTCAGCGCAGCCAAAGACAAGCCCAGCTCAACGAACAAGGGGTTGAAAACAGGAAATCTGCTTCTGGGAAATTCATTCAATTAATAATGCTTCTGGGATTTTAGACTTTTTCTGCCTTTCACTTCTGCTTTCCAGATTTTCGTGTGTGTGTGTGTGAGAGAGAGAGAGACAGAGAGAGAAATAATCCTTTTCAAAAGGTGAAAGATGGACCATGGTCCCCCCAGATGCAGAGAACTTGGGTGACACCCCATCCTGCATAACCTGCATAAATGGCCATATGACAGCAAGACAGAGCAAGATTCAGTCCACCGATCTGGCTTAGTCAGAGACCACCACAGGGACAAAGGGCAAACAAACTCCTGGGTCCGTAACCCGTTACTCGTCAAAAGCATGAGTTGTATTTTCTTCTGAGGTAGTCAGGGGCTTAAAGCGGTTTTTGCTCATTTCTGTCACTTTTCACTTCCATCTACTAATATCTAATAAGTAACCAAAAGGAGAACGAAGCCTGGCTCTCGTTTTGTATCCTTTCCCTCAAAACTCTGGATATAGCCATGTTAGTCATTTAGGAAGTATCTATCTAAAAGCTGACAAAACAAAGCGCATTAGTCCAAAATTTATCTAGCTTAACTCATTGCCCTTCAAGATAGCGAACACAAAAATTAATGAAGGGATATCTGATTACCAGCTTTTTCTAGTTCCAGGTCCCTTCCCTGGGATGCTACTCGAAGTCTCCAGTCATTAACTCCTGAACTGGTAGTCACCGGGGTCCCAGAAAAGCAGGACCTTGCATGTCAGGAGCCACACCACACAGGGGCAACCATTTCATGGAAACTGTACAGCCCTTCAAGCCAGGAGCATTCCTCCACAGCTACAAAACCAGGACTGAGATAAAGTTCGATGGGACCCAGCCCACCACAGTAACCCCATAAAACTGCTCTTGGTTCTTTTGGGGGTGGCCATCTGATTCTCTTCATCGTAGTGCGCCCCCTCCAGCTACTACTCCAGCAGCAATCCTTTCCCTATCTTCTCTAGTTTCCAATGAAAGCTTTTGCCTGTAATTCATACTTGTTGCTTCCGTTTCAATTTTGGTGATAGTGCTACCTCAGTTGTCGAACGGCTCCAGGCTCCGTCTTTCCACTACTTGAACAGCAAAGTTCGAAAAAAATCTGTTCAGTGTTCATAACTTTGCTCGACAATTGAAAGAAAATCCAACTTGAAAAAACCTATATGGGCAGAAAGGGAGTCATATGTTGCCTCTCGCTGTGGACACAATGGGGTGACACTTCCGTCTAGCACCTCTCTCCCCCAGACAACATACAGTGCTTGTGTTAGTGCATTAAAACTTTCGTCATTGTGCTTTTCTTTTTGGACTTTATTGCATAAAATATCGTAACCAGGGCTCCAAAGAAAGTGATACCAGGCAGGAGTACAGCTAAGGGAAAAGCTGTGAGAAATGAGACAGAAATCATTGCAAAATTTATTGAAGTTCTGGAAAAATGAATTTATACCTGTAATTTTGGGGCCTGAGAACCAATTTATTGGTTTCCCATTGTTTCTTAAGGGAAAAAATATGTTCAGTTCTCAAACTTTTCAGTGTTCAAACACAAATTTGGAATGAATTGAGTTTGACAACCGAGGTATCACTGTATTACTAAAGCAAGGACCCGACAAGCCAGGGACAGACACACTCCCTTCAGCAAGAGAAAATGGGTTGATCTGAGGGTTTTGTCCTCTTCACTGCACTAGAAAGAAGTATCCAATCTCCACTAAACAGGCAAAGGAAGGGACTCCTGAATGGGCCCTGATATCTGCATGGGTGACATCATTTAATCCCACAACATCCTGAGCAGTGGTATTATTTCAGTCCTTTAAAACAATGTACCTGAGACTTAGCTCAGTTAAAGCATTTGATCCAGTGTACGCAGCTGAAAGGAGATGGAAATCTGGCTCCAAAGCATGGGTTCGTTTTTACCCTGTCCCTACAGGGTGCATGGTAGCAGGGAACTGATGGCTGAGACCTCCACTTTATGGGCTCCACTTAGCTCAGAGGCTAGGCTTGCCGAAGGAAAGAGCTCAAAAACTGTAAACTGGGCACCATGACACATGCCTATTATCCCAGCACTCCGGGGTACTGATGTGGGAAGATTGTACTTTTGAGCCCAGTTTGGGCAACTTGGTGACTTAGTGAGACACTGACTCAAAATAAAAAATAATAGGCATAGGGATGCACCTCAGTGTGAAGGCCCTGAGTTCAATCCCCAGTACCATAAAGTAAAAAAGGATTTTTGTTTAAAAAAGTACAGTCTACCAGTAAGAAGAACGAGAGGCCACATGTCAAATGGATGCCTGACTAGTGACAAGAGGGGGTATGCATGGCTGGGCCTGGGAAGGGGCAGGCTGTGTGGTCCACAGGGCACCACTCACCCGCACAGGCCCACGGCCAAGTCCCTCCTTCTGCCCCTTCTGCCTCTGTTGGGTATATAAGATGCTACAGTTCTTTGACTCAGGATTTCTCAATATATATTTTAAAAATTACTAATGCCGGGAGATCCTTGATTGAAAAGAGAGGGTCATGAGGGCAAATATATTTGCCAAAATGCTTCTTTCATAAAAGTTTACAACAATGCCAAGAGCAGTAAAGGGTCTGAGAATACCTGTAGCAAAAAGTCCTATATAACTCTAAATTCCTCTTTTCCTCCTAATACCTATTGGTTTAAAATACATAGCTTGTAATTAGATTGCAGAGGCTTCATTTCTGCCTTTGTCACCTAAAAATAAAGTAACCATATACAAATGTCTTAGTTCCTCTAAACTCAGTTTCCTTATCTAGAAAATAAAGGGATTGTTAATGCTATCTGAAGCTCAAAAGGTAGTTGTGAGGATTAAATGCACACACATATAAAAGACTTTGCTTTCATGCCTTGCAGATAGTAAGCACTGTGTTGTGAACTATTAGTTTTAGTGCCCCATTGACCAAATGTTCTTTGGAACATATGTTGGGATTAGAGTCCTTCTGTGCATTGATTTTAAGAAGGGCACTCTTGGTATTAGTATGTGAATTCTGAACTTGCAAGAATTTAAGGGTGGCAGGTACTCACTTAGGACCTGGGTTATATTTGACCTTGATTATTTCCTATAAGCTTCTCATACTTATTCTTTATATCGCTGTAAGTTCTCTGAACCAAAGAATTGTTTTATACTTTGATTCTACCTTCAAAAGTACCTGATACAAGCAAGATAGGAATACGTCATATCAAAATGGAACCAGAAAAGAGCAAAAGTCTTATTTAGTCAAGATGTGAATCTATCATCATCTCCTATTTGGGGAAAGAAAAAAAAGCCCATAGCAGAAATGATACCTTTTTTAAAAAATCAGAGTCTTGATGTAGTTATGGCAGAGAAGGCTGCACACTGTTCTGGAAGAGGAGAGGAGAATTCTGCAGTGAAGAACATTTTGATCTAGCTGAGGGGTGGTAAGAAAGAATCTGAAACTCCTTTCTTTTTTTAATCATTAAAATCTTCCCTCCTCACCTTTCAATCTACTTTTTCAGGCGGCTATAGTTAATTTTCAGTCACTATGCGCAATTAGAAAGTTAATGCTACACAATATTAACCAAAAGTCTTAACAGAAATAGATTATATGTCTTAAGAGTTTGGAGTTAAACTTTGACTAGTCTTACAACAACACAAACCAATGACAATAATTCAACAGATATCAACAGATGATACAGAAAATGATCTTTGATCAGAAGGTCTCTAAGTGATTTGCAATCACTGAGTGTCAAAACACGCCCTTCCTCTATCCCAGCCTGAGCTGCATCACATCCTGTGACTCTCAGATTACAGCTGGGAAATTTCAAAGCCCAAGAAGTTGGGCTGAAACAAAAAAACCATATTCAGGTCAATATTCCACCAAGAGGTGATAGATCTTAAGGGATCTGGGGATGGATGACCTGGATCTCCATGACCCTGGTCATGTGGTGTGTCTTGGTCTCTGCAAATGAGTCAGTACTGAAATGGAATTCATAAACTGAAAACAGGGCCAGGCTCAGCCCAGATTCCAGAATGAGATGAGGCAACCAACATGCCTGGGCAGAGGTCAGAACCCAAACTAATCACTCATATGAGTTTCCAGTAAGAATTTCCTCGATAATTAGACTCAATGCAAAACTAGAGTTTGCCAGTAATCCGGTCAGGAGGAAGCTGGCCAGGGAGCTGGGTTGAAGGTGGGGGTGAGGTGAGTCCATTGGCCTGCAGCCTCCCTGGAAGGCCTGATGAGACAGCCCCACGGAGCTGTCTGCTGCTCAGAATTTGGTATGCAGTCAAGAACCAGCATCTGACAGAGCCCTGCTGAGTTCATCAGCGTGTCTAACCACAGCTTTCTGATCTCCAAGCCACATTCAGTGTGAGAGCTAAATTGAGCACAGAATATAATAATTTCTCTGGGCCGCCATGTGGATTTGCCTTTCATCTCTGTCTAAGTAAATCTCCTTTCTCCCAAACAAAATTAAATAAAAATTCCAGTAATTTCTGAGCTTCAGTCCATTTTCTTTCTTCCTCTATCCGCTTTCTTCCCTTCCCTTTCACTAAGCCCTCAAATACCCCATTGAATCCTTCTTTTCCACGCAACCCAGACAGGAAATAAGTTGTCTACATGACTTCTGTTACTCCTTCCATCCTGTTAAGGGGAACAAAAAGGGAAAATGTCTCTCAGAGAAGACAGAAATGCTTTGGATGACAAAGGCCCAAAGTCAGACAAGACTAAGAAGGGAAATTTCTGAGCTAAGAGATGCTTGTTTCTGTTTTCATCATTTTCTCTCTTTTCTCCTGAAGAGCAAGGTGGATGCTTGGCGATGAGACTCTGAGGTGTGACTAGGGCTGGGCTGAGCCCGGGCTTTGGCGCTCTGGCACCTATCAGTTTGTTCCCACAGACCCCAGAGAAATGGCCTAAATATCCCAAGCTCTGATAGTAGCTGAAAGACATTCCTCCTCTTCTGTTTACCTATTCAATTCCTCATCTTTCTTTAGTGCTCAGCTTAGTTTGCCCTTGCTGCTCGACGTGGATCCGACGGCGTCTGCTACCTTGTGCTGAAGTCTTCCTGAGCACAGACTGCAGATGGGAACTGCAGGTACCTGCAGAGATTCCTGCCTCAGGTCTGCAGCCTCCTCTGAACTGTGCCCTCCATGAGATCAGGCGCTGTGTCAGTGCCCCTTATAGATGGCTTGTCAGTGCCAGCACGGAGCCTGGAGCAGGATGGATGTGAAATAAATACTTGCTGATTGTGAGAGTTGAGCTTCTCTGCCATCTTTTTATTCCAGAATTAGAGCTCAAAAAGGCAAAGGGATGCGTTGGGACTTACAAGAGCTAATGTGTGGTGAAAAAGGATCTGAATTCAAGTCTGTCTGATTCCAGAGCTTATGTATGCTCTTTCCATTCTGTTAGGAGGCTTTGCAAAGTCCTCAGGGGTCCTTCCATCTCACTGCAATCCAAATGGTAGAACCAGGAAAACAAAACTCGTTAAAAAATGAAAGTGGAAAAAGGTAGTCCGGTTCTTGGTTCCCAAATGCTCATCGTGGGTAAGGACAGCGGCGAAGCATCTGGCTGCAACACTGATCACACTCAGGTCTGGATTCCTCTGTGGAGCTTCTGCGCTAACTTCCCAGGGCTCATTTTTCTTATCTGTGCATGAGACTGAAGCTGGGTGGTGGCAGGTACCCAAAAGGCACTCAGTGAACAGTGGCCACTGCTACTGTGGTTTTAAGATAGTTCTCCCTCATCCCTAGTGGCCGGGGGGACAAACGAAACAGGACAGGTGAAGAGGCCTTATCCACAAACCACAGGCTCTTTCCTCAGCGTAGATTTGGAAGTCACGACACGTGGAACATCATGTGAGCTGTCTTACAAGATTCCACATCGACACAAGATGAAACCGCACACCCCGGCCAATCATTTGAAGCTCTGATGGAATGTTAGTAGAAACAATTAGAAATGTCCACATTTCTCCTTTGATTTGTTGTTCATACCTAGGAGCATCTGCACTGTCCTTTTTGTCTTTGGAGTCCAGGAATAGGATGCCAGTGCATGTGAAAATCCCTCTACAACTTATAAACATCACTCATTCTCAATAGTTTATGAATAAAAACATCCCACACACGTGGGAAAAGAAAACAGACCTCCTCTGGCAGTGTGGCTGAGAACATGCTATTTCCAAAATACTTGCAAAACAAAATGCAATTGGATCACGGGGGGAAAAAGAATGAACACAGATGTTCTTAAAAATACACATTCCTCTCTCCTTAGTTTACCGTCTTCCTTTTTCATATTCATCCACATTACTCATCATATATATATGTATATATATACAGGAATATATATATATATTCTTCTGTATATATATATATATATATATATGTACACATGTCTTGCTGATGCTGATGAAAATTCAGCTGTGGAGGACATACTCCTTTCAGCAGATGTTTTGTGTTATCTCAATGTGTTCCTCAAGAAAGTGTCTGTTCATCATGCCAAAGAAAACAATCCTGTGTAGCAGGACTTTGTTCTTTTGCCTAAAAAAAAAGTCCCCAAACAAACTGACAGCTGCAAATGGTTAGAAATAAACTAGCTACTATTCTATTCTACAACTCCCTTCCTCTGCCCACCCCCAACCCCCTTGTGGTACCCTCCAGTCTATCATGGTGGTTAGACCAAAAGAAAGGAAAAGACACTAACATGCAATTATATGTTCTAAACAGACTGTTAATTCTTTCAGACATGCCACTTTCCAGGCACAGGAAGTGCTGTTTCAGCCACCCAAAGGAGCAACTGTAAATACAGTGTGCCTGCTCGTCACACTTCCTTTAGTCCCGCAGTGCCACTTCTCAGCTACCAGAGCCTGCTCCTGGTCCACATCTCCAGGGTTTCTGCCTTGGTCCTCTGCTTTCATGGCATGAGAGCTGAGGTGAAGCAGATGAAGAAAAACCCAAGGAAATCTGAGAAAGGTATTCATCATGGATTGACAATAAGGGCCATTAAAAATAAACCCTCACTAGGTCAAGCCTGCCCAGTTTGCTGAAAATCTAATGGGCCAATGAGATGGACTAAGTGGAACAAGAGGTGTTAATAAACTTCAAGTCAGGCTGAAGAACCAGTAATCCACACTAATAAAATTGCTATTTATTGACCAGCAGATTATTTCTTCCATTCTGTGTAGGGCGGTCGGTACCAAGCCTTGTCTGAATAGTTTGTAATCTATCAACTCCTCTCCAACTCCATTGCCTCTTCTCTAGCTCAAGCCACCCTCATCTGCCTGGCTCACCCTTCAGTGAACTACCTTCCTCTACTGGTGCATTTCTCTAGTCTCCACCTGGAAGATGTGAGATCTTTCGAATATGCAAGTCTAATTAGAAAATCTGGTGAAAGTAAAATCTGAATTTCTGCATAAAACTCTAAGACAGCTTCCTACCACTTCCAAGGCGAAAGCAAATCTCTTTTCATGATTCTACACAAGTGCATCTCTCCATCATCACCCCTGAATGATGCGTGTAACACTTCAGCCATTTAGAACTAAGATCCTCTGGCACGCTCACTTCTGGGTGTCACTACACAGAGGAGGACCGGCACCTGAAAACATTTTCTCAGCTTCTCCTTTTGGTCTGGTTGACTCCCATTTGTTATTCAAATCTCAACTGAGCTATCACCTCTTGCAGAGTGTCCTCCCTGCCCACCTCGCCCTCTGTCTCCCTAGGTATACGGTAATACTCCGCAGTTCTCTCGTGATGATATGCAACACCTTGTCTCATATTGCCCTTTTGTTATTGTTGTTTTCCAGGGCACTAAAAATTTTGTAATGTCAAAAGTGTATCTGTTCACAGATATATTCCTGGCATTTAATGCATGCCAGGACGTGATGGTTTTCAATAAGTAGTTGTTGGGTGCATACGATGGGTTGAATGTTTATAACCTTCCTCAAGTTCATGTATTGAAATCCCAACCCGCAACATGATGGTATTAGGAGGGGGAATCTTGGCGAAATGATTAGGTCATGGGGGCATACATCTCATAGATGATATCATTGCCTGTATAAAAGAGGTCCCTTTTCTTCCTTCATGTGGTATTATAGCAAAGAAACTGCTGTCTGTGATCCAGGAAGACAATGCTCATCAGACACTGAATTTGTTGATGCCTTGATTTTGGACTCACCAGCATCCAGAACTATAGAAATAAATAGCTATTGCTTGTAAACCATCCATTTTGAGGTATTTTTGTTATAGCAGCTCAAACAGACTAAGACAGTGAATACATGAACAAATAACCACATAAACCAGAGCAATGCGGGGTGGTGAGGTGCTTCATCTGCCTGGTTTCCCCTTCCATTTTTTCCAACCCCAGCAGTGGCCCTTGAGTCGCAGTATGAAAACTGTTGCTCTATAGAAGGATTCTCAGTGAACTGCTGTGGTCCCTATTTAACCTTGACATGTCAAAGGCAAGAAGACTGCAGTGGAAATAAATACACATTTATCTCTTAACATCTCAGGTGAAAATGTGTCTATCAGGTTTTACTAATAGTGAGGACGAGCAGCTCCTTCTTCAAATCGTACTATGTATTTATAGTCAAGTATCTAGTTTCACCTAAATAGAAAAGTGAAAATTTATATGGTTTCCCAGAGTTTCTAAACTTTGCAATAAGCAAGAGTCGATAACTAGTCCTGATCCTTCTTTCTGGGGGATCCAGAAAGAATGATGACTGGAAGCCAACCCAAGGGGTGCTTTGTAGCACCAGAAGGGAACAGTGAACAGGAAGAAATTAATCTCACACAGGAATGTGACTGGTGGGGGATCTTTTCTAAACAGAAAGGGTCTCAGAAAGGGAAATGTGCCAAAGAAGTCAAGGCAGATGCTGCACATGAGAGCCCAGCCATGCAGGAGCCGAGGGGACAACTGTATGGACACAGAGATGCTATTACTTGCATCTGCATGTAAGATCCAATGAACGTAAGTTCGTTGGATCAGGATGAAACCAGAAATATTATTCTAAAATCTGATCACTGGGTCAGAGTTGACCTAAATTCACAGACTGAATTGCATAATTTAAGTAAATGATTTACTTGAATGTGTTTTGAACTATAAGCCTTCAGGGGTTACAAAGGAACATAAATGAGTAAGGTAAGCTGGGTGTAATACAACAGGGAGTGCTCTGGACTTTATCAAGCAGAGAGCATGTTATGCAGGAAAGGAAAAAAAAGGCTCTCAGTCTTAGCTAACTGTCACACAGCAGGAAAATAGGTCTAGGATTGCCAGATGTGGTCTTCAAGAGAATCCAGAAGTCTAGATTCCTATGTGAAATGGTTGCATAGTTAATGTCGGTTAATTCAAAATATTTAAAAAATTTCAAACATACTGTTTAACATTTTTAATATATATTTAACTCAGCTTGGAAGTTGACTACCAGGTGACAGTTAATTTTCAAAACCATTAAATGAAGAAATTAAAAAAATATTCTGGCAGGGATATGCATGTGCACTATTCAGATCTTGTTTCTGGGGCTGGGGATTTAGCTCAGTGGTTAGAGTCCTTGCCTTGCAAGCACAAGGCTCTGAGTTCGATCCCCAGCATAAAAAAAGGAAAAAAAATCTTTTTTCTAATATCATTCTTCAATAATAGAAACCAGGGCCTCTTGAAGAAATGGCTGATTCTGGAGCTGGGTATAAAAGATGGACTAGAACACCAGAAAGTGCCAGAAAGAAAGTACTCAAGAAGACCAACAATGAGAACATGTCAAAGGGCCACAGAGAGCAACATGCAGCTCTGGAATGGCCTAAGCTGGAACAATATGAGCAATAAGATAGATGCAGTAGGTATAAAATAAATATACATGAGTGTACAATGATATAAATAGATGGATGAATAATAAATGCGAAACTGACAAATCTGTACAGCAGGATTCTAAATAACTTAAGTATATACTCTCCCCTCAAGGAGGAAGAGCTCCCAAATGCGAGCCACACTTGGTGACTGGTTTCCAAAGAGTACAGGACAGAGGAAGGGAGTCACTATACCACAGAGCTCTGTCAAGCATGACCTTGGTCAAGTGATCCTCGCTAACGTCAACAGAGATAAGTCAGGTTCACATTAGTCACTGTGGCTATGATGCGATGAAGTAGTTTGCTTGTGTTACTTTTTTTCACTTGTGTTACTTTTTTTCGCTTGTGTTACTGTCCCCCAAAACCAACCCACCATCCCAGTCTAATTATGAAAAAAAAAACAAAACAAAACCACAAAATGGGGGCTATTCTACAAAATATCCTCAAAATTCTCGAATTCATCAAAAACATGGAAAGTAAGAAAATATCACAGCTCAGAGGAGTCTAAAGAGACACAGAGACTAAATGCCATGTGGTATCTTACGTGGCATCCAAGAAGAGAAAAAAGACACTAGCAGTGTGGAGTTTAGCAATAGTTGTGTTCTGACGTTAGTTCCTTAGTTGTAACAAACGTGTTGTAAATGTAATGTAAGATGTTACCAATATGGAAAATTGGGCAAGGGATATATGGGAACTTTGTACTATCTGCGCCACTTTTCCATAAACCTAAAAATATTCCAAATAACAAACATATATATAGAAAGCACTCTGTGGGTGAAAAATATTTGATTGGTTCCAGGACCTGTGAGTTTGTGCCTTTTGGTGAATGTGCTGACATTTCTGTATTTAGTGATGAAAGTCTTTGATCAGGACTGGCTGCAGAATGTGAAGAGTCCCTTATTTGAAAATTATTCAGAATTTCATGATGGGGACAGCAGAGTATTAAACCAAGCCCGGCCCTGCTGAGTGAAGGCGCTGTGTCTCTGGCTGCGCTATAATCTGAGCACAGCTGCCAGCCAAGAGTCATTCTTCCTCCAGCCAAAACCACACACTCTTTTATTTGTTCATTTATGTGGAGGATGTACTAGATACTGGGGATTTAGCAATCAGCAAAAGTTACTTTAGACGATCATTCATAAGGTCACCGTATACTTGGCACTAAATTCTGGCCCTGGAAGTCGTGTGTAGGACCTTCCTGCATCTCAGAGAGGTTAACGCTTTCACTCTCTCTGTTTTCCCGCTTTCCCTCATCTAAACTGTGGCATGACCTACCTACAATGAAACTTTTGAAAAAGTGATTTTTTAAGTTCTAAAATTAAATACATAAAAGCTTTGAGGCCATTTACATTCGCAATTAAGAGTTTTAGTTATATGGCTGCTAAATCAAACTTGTTCCCTAGGCATCTAATGGTACCACATGTTAACATATGCAGAATACTCTTACCCCAACCAACCAACTGCTGGCCCCCAGGTAGTTGTTTTCCTCATTTTCAGATGAGAAAACAGGAAGCTAAGAGACATTATGTCACTTGCCCAAGTGATCAAGGGGTGGAGCTGGGATTTCCATGCAGATCCATCTTGCTTCAAAGCATTGTATCCCAAATAATATAGCCTTTACTACTCAAAACTTAAGGCAGGTAAAAAAAAATTATTTTTAAAGTTAACTTTATTATCAAGAAAACATCACTCAATAGCCAGAATTTAAAAAAAAATCATAACTGAAAAAATTACTATTAGGCCATTAGTCAATTTTAAGGTCCGTATGAACATGATTTTTGAGAAAAGTCTGAAATTTCAAGAAACTTGCCTTCTGGAACTTGGTGGGTGGGGTGGGCAAGGCAGAGAAGAGGAATGAGAGGGTGCAATGACCGAAACACTGCCCCTGTGGGACCTGAGCGTCAAAAACAGAGGCGAGAGACTGATGGGTGCAGGCCAAAATCAGCCGGCAAGAGTATTTGCTTTGGATTACATATATCCGAAATGCTACTAATGTTTAGACATTGGAAACCACAACAGAAAGATCAAGAATTCTAGCTTCCCTTGAAAACTCAAGAGACGTGGCACAAATGGGACCTGAAATTCCCACACGGCTCAGCAATGTCTCCTTCCTTATGCATGGGAGATGTTGTATCTGCCCAGGCGGCTCCATTCCTCTCACTCATTTATTTTGCCAGCCTGGACCCTTTAGGAAAAGTGATACTGTGGTTGCAGACTGACTGGAACAAATGGTGGGCACCTCTGCCTTTTTTTAGGGCATGTCTTCTGCCTTCTACGGAGGAGGGGTTCCTTCCACGGGGCCATCCAGGCTGGTGCCCACTCGCCTGCCGCCTGCTCCTTCAGGTTGAGCCATCGGCTGTAGCTGTTGTGGAAGCTCCAGCCAAAACACCTTTATTGTGTTGCTTTCTATAGCTAGGTGAGTCTTGGTTGCACAGAAAATATCTGTTGACCATACTGGAAAGTCATTACCCTAGTGACACTACCTCTGAGTGCCTCGTACCTCCAGATTCCTTCTCCCAGCCCCCCTGAGCACGGTAGTAGGACGGTCCCTCTTCGCAGTGCTGCATGTAGCACACATGTGCAGAAGGTACCATTTGCTTGTTTTCTGAAGGCAACCCCCGGGGGCATGGACAGACAGACTTCTGGGGGCGACAAAGGCAAATGGACTTGATGTTTTGCAACACAGGAGTCTTCTCCCCGTGTCTTCAACACTTAGACCAGGTCATCCTCAAGCAACACTACACTTGAGTTTCTTACCATCCACACACCTGCACAGCATGCCTGGACACTGCTAACCCCTCATTATGACACCTGTGATCTATGACACACTGATGAGCTGCGGTGATTCTTTGGCCATGTCACTGATGCTCTGTTAGCCACCTGGACTCGCCAGAGGAGAGAACAAAGCCTCACCTGCAGCTGTGCATCCTGAGAGGGGCAGGAAGCCCTGCTGCCTCCACCACCGGGGGAGCCGTGCAGCGCCCTGCTCAGCGCAGCTCCTTAGATTCCCACGGAGGGTCTCAGTTCCCGAGCGCAAAGGCGGAGCATCCTTGGGACCATAATTTGTGATATGAAACTGTTTTCCAGTTCTCTGAAAAATTCGCTAACTTACACATCTATGGTTTATATTTCAGATAGATACTGTGAAACAATATTTATAAAAGTAGGTGACTGCCTGAATTGTTTTGGCCTAAACATAAAAGTAATATTGTTAAGAAATCAAAAAATGCTGTCAAGTATAAACATCACCCATAATTCCACCAGGGATCGCAGCCACTACAATACTTTGGTCTATTACCTTCGAGTCTTGTTGCCATTTGTGTGTGTATAGCTTTTTAAAAATAAGATTAGACCCCTGCTCTGTATTCAGTTTTCATTCTCCTTTCTGCACTTCCCATTCATTGTACCATGAGTATTAAATTTGCTATGAACAATGAAATTTTATAAATCCATCACACAGATTCAACAATTCTCAAAACAAAACCAAGTTTGAACTTCTTTGTACACATCTCTGACAATTTTCTTTGATTACACTCTTAGAAGTGGGAGAAATCCTACAGTATATATTAATAGCACATTTTGCACTATGCTCCATAGTAGATTTTTATAGAGTGTTAAAATTTCCCCAAAATCTTGAAGTAAAATTAATTTGCAGTATTTGTCTTGCAATGTTGGTGTTGGTGCTGGGGTTCCTAGCAGTGTGCACCCATCGATTGGGGAAACACTGATGTGGGACTGATGAGCAAAGCTGTCAACAGTACTGGTACTCTTCCTTCAAATAAACCCGTGCTCCCTAACCTGAACTATGTAGGGAAGCAAAAATGAAAAACTCAAATGGCAGTGTCCTATACTAGAACAATTGAATCTGAAATTCTCCAGAACTTCATGTGCAGCCTGGTGGAGAGACACTGCTCTAGTGATTCTTAAAGCGTGGCCCCTGGGCTAGCAGAACTAGAAATACCTGCAGACTTGTCAGAACTGCAGATTTCCAGGCCCCGACCTACCCACTCTTAGTCTGAGGCTGGGGCTCAGTGAACCTGGGCTTTAAAATGACCTCCAGCAACCCTGATCCATACTAAAGTTCACAAACCGTAGGCCTAGGATGATATTTTGGGCATGTTCCTGGCTTAAGGAGACAGCCTGCTTAACCAGGCTGGAGGGCTGGTTGGTGACTCACAGAATCTGGTGTCAGGCAGACTTGAGTTCAAGTTCCTTGTATGCCACTTACTAGCAAATGATTAGCCTGAGGCTCAGTTTCACCACGCAGTACAGGAAGATGTTAATATTATCTACCTCATTAGGTTGTTGTGAAAATTAAATGGAAATTAAAATAATGAAAGGTATTTTCCAACATAAGTAGAACTCGACAAATCTTTCTGATTATCTTCACCCATCAGAGAATTATTCCAGCAGTTCGGAGATCAGGAAGGAAGCTCTAGAAGTGCAGACAGCCACCTGCGCTGGGGGTCTGAACACCCAAAACAGATGTTTGCTTTCTGAGTCTAGGGCTCAGCTCAGACTTGGATTACACCTGCTGTGGGCATGGATACAGGAGTCCGCTAGAGGAGACAGTAAGTCATTCTCTTAGGAGCTGTCTTCAAACTGTGAAGTGCTGAAAACACCTGTCTGGAGAGCCAGGCATAGTTATCCGGACCTAAAAGTCACCCATGGTGGGAGGAGAGAGAGAAAGGAAGGGGTCAACCTGCAGACACCTAGGCCAGTGCTCCCAACTGGGGGCCCCAGTGATGACGAACCTTTTAGAGACCAAGTGCTCAAGCAGCAACCCCAATCTACTTATTTACTGCAAAGTGCCGGCACTGCAAGTAAACCTGAATTCTGAGGTTTTAGTTTAGAAAAAACAACTGTTGCCTGATGCTCGACTGCTGGAGCAACTTGGCTCACTTGCTGATGGTGAGGGCTCTGCGTGCCAGCTGTGGCCCGTGTGCCCGGCTCCCCACCACTGCCCTAGAAGGTCTGTTAAAACACACTGTGGGTGGGGCCCAAGAATTTGCACTTCTAACAAGTTGCGGGTGATTCTCACACTGACCGGGGCACACTTACTACGCTAAATGGAAAACACTGGCAGAGTTCATGAAACTGAAAGACTACTGAGCTACAACCTACCAAAGTTTAAGAATTGGAAAACTCTTCTCTATGACTTTCACATTTCCTCCACAAAACTCAAATTCCCTTTGACATGCTGTTTAGTTAGGTTTGTCCCAGAGTAAGAATGGCCAGCCTTTCCGTACTGCAGGTCTGAAGCAGGGGACTGGCGGGGCAGAGGGAGGGACAGGCTGGCTGGTCTGCCTCCCCAGGGGTGTAGGGGGCAAGAAATCAATCATTCACAGTCAGATGAGTCCTTATGTCCATCTGCTCCCCTCTCCCAAGAAGCTGACACATAGCAATCACTATGGTGAGTGTCATCTAGTCCTTCCTGCGAGCCTGTGAGGTAGATATTACTTGTATTTCCACATTACAGATGCAGGAACTGATGCTTGGAGAGGCAAAACACCTTTTCTGGACACATATACCTAGTAACAAGGATCAGAAATCAGAACCCAAAACATTGGCGGGTACCTTCCTGACGCATGAAATAGGTACAAGAGTCCCTGCTTCTAGACTAACAAGACCGATGCCTGAGAGTGAACCAGGGACTCGGTACCAGGACAACCTGGACCCAGGCTGGGCGAGGTAATGAGCATGGTTACTGTGCATGCGTCTGGGGCACAGCCCTCGGTCCCACTCAGCTGGCTTCCAGGAAGCCTGGCTGCAGATCTCTGAGCCACGGAAGGAGCGATCACCAAATACAAACTAATCCAAAGCCAGGAAGTCCAAGACAGTTCAGGACAAGAGCCGCCAGAACTTCCTCTCCCGAATAACGCAACTATCAGTATGGGAAGCACGAAGAGCATAAGACAGACTGTTTTTTTTTTTGGTGCTGGGGATCGAACTCGGGTCCTTGTGCTTGCAAAGCAAGCACTTTAACCGCTGAGCTAAATCCCCAGCCCCCAAGACAGACTCTTAAACCTTGCAGTGACTGTAAAAACTGGAGGAGCTGCACGGTATGAAGTCCAGACATTTCTCTGGTCTAAATATGTTATATCTATTTTTTAATTTAAACTTTTTAATACAGTCTAAAGTAATTCCTACTCTCATGCCTTCATTTAAAAACAAAACTCATGCATTCACAATAGTTTTATTCTGTCATGGAATGTTCAAACAAAATGTTGTTAAGTGTATTGACACAGCAGTTAAAATATTGACCCCGGAGAAACTCGTGATGTGCTAACGCAACAGAACCCACGCGTGCCTTTCTGGGAAAAGCCGGCCTCTCCTTACACACTGCAAGTAGTGTCCAAATCTTTGCCCACTCTGGAGTCTAGAGGCCACAGTTAGGAGTGAGTTTTCAGTTCACAGCCTTTTTCAACCAAGCATGTTTATATTCCCTGTCTCAGGGCCAATCTCAAAAGGGTTGGGTACCATGGCATATGCCTGAAGTTCCAGCTACTCCAGAGGCTGAAGCAGGAGGGTCAAAGAAAGGCCAAGGCCAGCCTGGGTAATTTAAGAAGATTCTCTCTCTATATATATTAAAAAAAAAAAAAAGGCCTGAGGATGTAGATCAGTGGTAGAGTGCCCCTGGGTTCAACCCCTAGTACCTTCATCAACCAGTCAATCAAATAAAAGAAACCAGAATTAAATAAAATGTCCTTACTCTTGTCCTTTAAAGGAAATTTCCTGATGCATATAAGTCTTATAAAAGTTCTGAGAAATTTTACAGCAAAGAAAACTGCTTACGTTTAACGCATGTTTGCTAAACCTATTTAGTCACAGAACCATTTTCTACTTAATAGGAACTTGGGAAATGCTGAAATTACTTGATTAAACTTTAACAGCTCTGCAAGGAAGGCTTATTAGTCTCATTTTCTAGCAGGTGGCAGAGCCATGGTTAGACATCTAAGCTTCTGCCTCTGGACTAACCCTAAGTTCACTATAACTTATTTATAGGAGCTGTCTTCAAAGTGTGAAGTGCTGAAAATACATGGTTAGAGAGCCAGGCACGGCTATCTGGACCTATAAATCTGGAGAATAAGCTACTATAATTGTCATGAATAGTTTCAATACACACCTGCCTAAACGGAAATGGATGAGCAGCCAGCCTCTGATGGCATTTTGGGTTAGCTCAAACAATCTCAGTCCATTCATCTTGACAACTAGCTAGACTTACTGACTGATGAAAAGTACCCAGTCACTTGGCAGGTAAAAATTGCTTCATTAAAATTATCGTTTTGCAGTGACTCTCATTCTTCCATAGAAAACTATGAGACAAACTTGTGTTAGGACTGGAACATACACATAGCAACACACTGTCCATCAACAACGCTTTCAGCATCTCCCCGGCATGCCTGAGTGTTGAACAGAAGCAGCCCTGTCCCCCAGGCTCGCCAGATGGCTTGTAACACAGGCCTCTAGCTCATCTGCCGGAAAGTGGCATTAGAAATCAAGGCAAGCAGTGGGGTGTGGTGGTGCACGGCTGTAATCCCAGCACTTGGGAAGCTGAGGCAGGAGGATTGCCATGAGTTCAAGGGTAGCATGGGCTACACAGAGAGTTCAGGGCCAGCCTGAGTAACATAGCAAGACCCTGTCTCAAAAGGAAAAAAAAAGAAATCAAGGCAAGACCTTCTGGCCCTGCGGCATCACCTGTGTCCAGAAAGGCAAGCTTGGGCAAAGGCGAGGCGCTCAGCCTGATCCTTGGCCAGCAGCCCCAGACTCCAGCCCTCTGCTGGGTACTCAGATCATGTGTCTGCTAAAATCATGTAGGTTGCCAGGCAAGTCCCATCAGGAGGGAGCAGGATGAGCGTTTCGCTACAGCTAAGGGATAGACAGGGACATCTTGCCCTAGAAATTAGTATCAAGACCAAATTGTCTAATTTCTGCTGCACAGTCCTACAATGGAGCAGGAAGCCAAAGGGCCAGAGATGGGGAGGGAGAAAAGGAGAGTCTTCAGAGGATGTCTGCCTAAAGGTGTTTTCTAGCTGAGTTTCCTTCGTAGGGGACAGCATACTCCTCTGATTCCTTATACAGTACTTACATAGCATTTTAAAAACCAAATCAGGACACAAAACAACAGTGCTGTTTTCCCAAGTCATTTCAACCCAATCAAAGATATATTCAGCACTTCGGAGGGTTAGGCCCTGTACCAGGCACCATAAGATACAGCGGTGAGAAGATGTAGGAGGCAGGCCAGGATGTACCAGCGGTTCTGAAACGGCACTCTGCAGGTTTTACAAAGGGATGTAAGGGGTTTTGAGGGATGTGGGCGTAGTGAGTGGCTGACAGTACGGGTCCTCTTCCTGCTCTCCTACCCTCTCATTTTCCCTCTCCCCACCAGTTTAAGCAGCTCTATTTTCATCTGTTCTTTGGGTTTCCTTGCAGGGACATCTGCTAAGTGACTTAATTTATTGATGTCTGTAAAGCCTTTGGGAATTTTTGAAGGTACTTTCTGCAGGACTGTCCCAGGAAGAAGACGCTTATTAAGCATTGCCGTAGTGGGTTCTGGCACAGGAAGCACACTTAGAGTTAATTGCTGGCTGAGCCCTTCTGAGCAAGTACAAGAACTGGCCCCGGCCTGGCACTTCCTCAAGCACCTACTTGCTTGACAGTGCTGTGGCAGCCGCTGGGATGAGCCCCAGCACCCTGAGGTCTGGACTGTCTTATGCAAACATCTTGGAGAAGGGAGCTCGCGGCCCTGTGCATGGGGGATGAAGAAGGTTCTCAGACACTTTCCCTGCCAGGCATGTGGAGGGAGGTTTGCTGTGGCACCTGGATGGCAGCACAGACACGTGCAAGAAGCACACGGATGACCCATCCTGCTGCTGCCTTGCCGTGAGCTTGTGCTATTCCCAGGCACGTAGAAGATGCTGGGTGCACGAAAATGAATTCAGGGTTCAAGTTCTGGACCCACTACTGCCTCATTTGTGACCTGCAAGTGAATCTTTTCTTTAAGGCTGTATTTTCTCATCTGTAAATGAGGGAGCTGTGACTTGTCCTATCCCATGGAGTTTAGGAGGTAAAGTATCTACATAAAATGATAAGCATGTGGTAAGTGCCCGATACATTTTAGGGGGTTTTAGTTTTGTCCTTATTACTGACACATCTAAGAGGAACAGTTCAAGAGAGCCAACAGAAATGTCCAGCAACAGCGATAACCCATTTATTTGATGGTGTTGGTCTGGAAGCAACGCTCACCAAACTAAAAACTAAAGCAGATTGAAAGGATTGCTTTGTTGATGGCAATTTTCTTTCTTCTCAAAAACAGCATGAAGAATTTATTTTTTTCACATTCTAGAATGCATAAATCTGAGTAACTTCCCTCCTTAGAGAAATTCACCAGATGGAAGCTCTTTTCAAAGGAATTTCAAAATCCATATATGTGGCACAACACGGTCGTATGTAAGCCTGTACTGGTTGTCATCACATTCTTGATGGCCCTTACAGCTCAGTCAGGCTGAGTTCCACTGATATTCTATTAGCTGCAGGAGTTGTATTTCAGAGCACATTTTGAAGGAAAACACCACAAGTTTATCTTTCCAGGGGCCAAGGCAGCAATCAAGGAATCAGCTCACGACTCTTGTTATAGCCCTCATTCAAGCATGCTCCTCTGCCATCTACTCGCTCCTAGAGGAGTATGAGGGCAAAGTATAAACTCTCAACCCTACTACATTGTGTCAACTCAGCACACCTGTAATTTCACGCTTGCCTGTGGTGGCCACAGTAATGCAAATGTTTGTGTTGGCTTTTCCAATACAAACTGGAAATAGCAGTGAAATGTGGCAGAGTCACTCCTAGGTACCAAAAATAAGGTTACAAGTCTTTGAAAATGAATCACTGTGACTTAATTGAAATCTCTGGCTTAAATGTGGCTTGCTATGAAAACTGAAGTTCGATGCCTCCTTTAAACAAAATGGAAAAAGAGAAACAGATGAATAAATGAGTAACTGTTCATTTCAAATACTTATGAATAGAATCAAAATTTCTAAAATTCGATGGGGATTTTCTACTGAAAGGACTATAGTTTTAAAAGTATGATTAAGGATTCTAGGTAATGCATCATAGCAGGCAGATCATTTTATACCCATTTGCTCCTATATTCTCTCCCACCCACCAGCCTCCTGCCCCTCCGTTGGAACCACAGTAGAGTTAAGGCCCTAGATGTGAACACAGCTCTGTTACTTAACTATCTATATGATTTTGGGTAAGTCACTGCACCTCAGTATCCTCATCTGTAAAATGAGGATGATGATAATAGCACTAGGGCCACAGTATTATTGTGAGCATTAAATGAGTTAATATTTTTGAAATATTTAGATTAGTGTAAGGCACAATCCTATACAAATGTTAGTTACTGGTACTACAATTATCATCATGATCTTCACCAGCTTCTCTTGGCACATGCTCCATTCTCCAGGATTCCCTAAAGTTTCTTGCACCAGCAATATCGATGGGGACACTTATTTTAAGGCCACAAATGTCTTCACCAGAAAGTCATTATAGGATCTCTTTAATCACTGACATTTCAAATGCACTGAAATCACCTTGGAAGACAGGAGCACATCACTGAGAAGCTGAGTGGGAAAACAAGTACAGTAAATAGGGAAGAGTGAGTCTTGGGGCGAGGGGTACCCCAGACCATTACCATGTAGAAGGGGCCCTCTCCCTTAGGGCCGTGCTTCTCGACTAGTGGTGCTTCTGCCCCCGCTCAGGGATGTCTGTAACGTCTGCAGACATTGTTTGATGGTGCCTTTGGGTGAGGGGGAGTTGTTGGTGGCATCTGGAAGGCAGAGGCCAGGGCAGCTTCTAAACATCTGACAATGCACAGGACGACTCCCAACTGCCGTCACTCAACTCAACTGTCAACAGCACCAACATTAAGAGATCCTATGTTAATGTAAACCTAGATTGGAAAAGCACTCTGGGCCCACAGAAGACCAGTTTAGGCTGGGCATTTTGTTAACTTCCAGCTACCCAAGAGCTAATCCAGTTTCCAAAGGTGCCTGACTTACTTTTTAAGTGATTTATGTGGGATGCTTCTCCTGGAGAGCAGCAGTGATTTCTACAGAGCATTCCTGTTCCTGGAGACGGCAGACTAAGATCTGCGTTGACTCCAAACACCCATGCAGTTTTCATTTCAGCGCTGAGCAGCAGGCTATTGCCTTCAATATATATTTAGTTCACTCTGAGGCATGTACACATGCTAGATTCTGAGGCTTTGGAGCTAGCTCACCAAAATGTGACCTGTCTAAACCAGGTCAAATTTATTCTTTTCGTCTCCCACTCAGCCTTCCCTAAGTAAATTATTTGACCATCTTTCCTGTTTCTCTAGCCAGAAACCCAGGCAGTACCCTCACTTCTTGTTCCTGTCGCATTCCAGCCACACACAGAATCTACTGCTGCCACCTTCTAAATTCATGTTGAACGCCTCCTCTCCTCTCTACTCCCACTAGCCTCACCTGACCACAGGGAATAAATCACTTCACTTTTATTCTTGACAATTTCTAATCAACTTCCTACTCGGTAGTCTAAGTTATCACTTTAAAAATAATAATTAAAGGGTATCACTCTTGACAACTTGGATGGCTTTGTTTGAAAGCTCCAAATGAAATTCAAATTCCTTATACTGGTCTGAACAAAGCCTGATATTTAGGTTCTCAAAGAGTAAGTCCCCAGACCACCAGCATGACCTGGCATTTGCTAGAAATGCAAATTCTTACGTTCCAACCCAGACTTGCTGCATCAGATAGCCGGGGCAGAGCAGCACTCAATGTTTTGGCAAGCTCTTGGTTTACTTCTGATACAAGCTGGTATCCGAACGAACTGCTTTATGTGCTCTGGCTCCTGCTGATTTTGTTCTATCCTTTCAGATTACACTCCAGACAAATAGCCTTCTTTCCAATTTTCTGAATGTGCCAAGGTCTCTTCTAAATCAGGTCCTCACATCGGCTGTTCTTGCTGCTGGAGGACATTCCCCATCTCTCTTGTCAGGTCCTAGCTTGAGATGCTTCCTCTGACCCTATTTCAACTACAGCTTTCCGCCTTCAATTCTCTGTGGCTATAAGCTCATGATTTTCTTTGCACACTCCCCATCACTAGTTATGTGCTATCTTAATTTTCTAGATTACTTGTTACTCTCTAGTTCCTTCACTAGTCCATAGGGGTTAGTGGGCTGACGTCATGGCTGCCTTTTTTATTTTTAATCAGTGGATACTACTGTGCTTGGTACTAAATGATCAATAAGTTACGGGCAAGAGTGGATTAAGAAACCCTGTGTCAATGCAAACCCTGGCTGGAAAAGCACCCTGGGCCCCCAGGAGACCCGAGACACTTCCAGTTGAATGCTAAGAGAAAACGATGTGGCACGTTGCCCTGACTCCCAACCTAGACTGAAGCAGACGTCACTACTTGATCTCCAGGCTTTCCCCTTAAAGTTGGTGCGGCCTGGGAATTTCTCATGACCCTCTGCTCTCAGCACCCGCTAAAAACAAAACAAAACAAAACGATGTTACTTGGAATGGAAATAGAAGAGACAACTACTTCAATTTCCTAATCATATTTCAAAATTTTAATTGCTAATACTGATATGCCAGACACTGCTAATATTTCACAATCAATTTCGACACAGGGTAGCCACCACAAAGAGGATCTGAAGGCAGGAGGGTTGGACGGTGGAGCTGAAACTTTTCACTGCAGTGGGAATAATCCGCGATAGAGGTCAGCAGTGAGAGACTGATAGCGGAACACTTTACCCACTTTAAGGTGTCAGACGGTGCCACGGTCTGAATGTTTGTGCCTCCCCCCAATTCCTATGTTGAGATTTTAACCCCCGAGATGATGCTAGTAGCAGGTGGGGCTTTGGGGAGATGAGTAGATCACGAGGGTGGAGCCCTCCTAAGTGCTTTTAGCGCCCTTACATAAGAGCCCCAGAGAGCTCCCTCCTCACTTCTACCAGGTGAGGACGCGGGAAGAAGTTGGAATCTGAAACGCGGAAGAAGCTGTCACAAGAACCTGACTGTGCTGACACCCTGACCTGGGCCTTCCAGCTTCCATGCTCTGCGAAACAAATTTCTGCTCTTTAAAAGCACCCAGCCCATGGTTTCTGCTACAGCAGCCTGAACAGACTAAATCACAGGACTCTGAGGCTCCTTGGCCAGACAGGGAAGCAGAGAAGCAAAGCGATGAATGCTGCACTCACACCTGCTCTTTTCTTAACTAGGAGGTCTCAGCTGCGAGGAAAGGGGCTGAGCAACATGGATGACTGGATGAGGTGACGCTGCGGCCTCGCCTCCGGACATCTGCTCTTGGTGAGGGTTATTTGTAGAGATGAATGGTCGAGTGGGGTAGGCAGGGCATAAAGGGTCTCTTGGGAGAAGGAATGGGGCTTTTCAAGTTATTCTTGTGCCTGGAACTGATGCACTTCTCTTGGATCAATAATCCCTTCAAGTAACGAGTTGTTCCTGCTGCAAATATGTTATTTCACATGGAGTATGAGATGGCAGAAAACTTGGAAACCACAGACATAAATTATTAAAGTAGTTTAATGAAAGTGTTTATAGAAAATACCTTCTCTGGGTGTGGTTAAAGTAGATGTAACGCATAGCTGATTTGCAATAAAGGGAAACTGCATGGAGGTGGAATTCCTAGTACAAGCCTTCGCTTCCATGGTAACCAAGTGATGTCACACCTGGGATTGAGACTGTCTCAGTGGGCCCAGGAATCAACTTGGAGGTATCATACCTTTAGTTAAGTGTAAAAGTGACTTCACATTTAGGTAATTTTTTTTTAAAGATTAATTTTACTTAAACTGATTTTGGCAGGAAGTCGATTTTGATTTTGGCAAAGCAGATGGTTCTGCTCCAATATTTTAACCAGAGATAGATGTAGAAATTTTGTGTAATTCACAAAATTGAGTTTGACCTGATGCCATGTCTAAGTCTCTATGGAAAGAACACAGAATTCTGAACGCGGAGGACAGATCACATCCCTGTCAGACCTCACAGGAGAGCTGAGAGTATGCAGCAAGAGAATCTCCTCAGAGTCTTGCTAAAAATTCAAATTTGGATCCCCCCAGAACCACTGAATCAATCTCTGCAAGTACCCCTGGAGGTTTACGTTTTAATAAAATTTTCAGAGAACTCTTATTTGGAATCTTTTCTTTTTTTGACAGAATCTGAACAAAGGAACAAAGAAATACTCCTGTGTCATATGTGGAAGCACCTAATTCTTGAACATCATCAAAATTTTAGGAAAAATATAGGCTATAAC
Organism: Hystrix cristata; assembly: GCA_004026905.1. Taxonomy (NCBI): domain Eukaryota; kingdom Metazoa; phylum Chordata; class Mammalia; order Rodentia; family Hystricidae; genus Hystrix; species Hystrix cristata. The sequence continues at coordinate 7,680 of PVJO010005829.1, read as the reverse complement.
CACATACGAGGCCCAGAGGCTGGAACAACATCCTGCAGCTCAGGCAGGGCCATCGAAAACAGCTGTAGGCATGGAGGGAGGCAAAACTGTGCAACCTAACAGTAGTACTAGACTTCCAGGTTTCAAAATACAGCCACATTTTAAAAATTGGACAAGGAGATCAACATAAATTGTTTACTTTGGGGCAGGGCATGCTGGTGCACACCTGTAATCCCAGAACCTGGGAGGCAGAGGCAGGAGGATCATCACAAGTTTGAGGCCAGCCTGTGCTACACAGTGAGTTCAAGGCCAACCTGAACTACAAATGGAGACCCCTGTCTCAAAAAAAGCAACCCCCCCAAAAAAAAAACCCAACAAAATTGTCTAGTTTTACTTTACTAACTAGGCCAATTTAAAAACTGTCATTCTCATTCTATCCCAGGAAACACAGGAATATTTGAGAAACTCTTAGATAGTCAGAGACCAGCATTTTGTAAAGACAAAAGTCCCTTGCTAGCTGTGTAATTTTGGTATCACTTATGTAACTGGTCTGTCTTGGTTTCCTTATCTATAAGAATAATTGTCATGATGACTACTAATGACCTTTCATGGACTGATCAACTGGCGTGTAGAAGGGAATCCAAAAATGTCCTCTTGGGGTTGGGGATTTTGCTGAGTGGTAGACGCGCTTGCCTAACAAGCACGAGGCCCTGAGTTCGATCTCCAGGAGCACCCCCCGCCCACACACACCAAAAGCGTTCTTTCCCTGGACTTGTCTTCTATAGATTCACAGTTTATGAGGAATCTTGTTGTTCTGGAGATAGAAAGACTTGAGACAAAGTTGTCTGAGAAAAAGGCTGCTTAACTGTCTCAAGAGTTTTATTTTTAGCTTCTCTTTCGCTTTAGATTCCGATGGAATTCTCATTAGAGAGATGTTTGTACCAGACTGATATAGAGTGTCTGAAATAACAGTTCTCTGCCTAGTCTGTCAGAATATACACAGGACATGAGGCAGTACTTGTCACACATATTTAAAATGCTGTCTAGGTTCCAGCTGGGCACTGTGGTGAAAGCCTGGAGTCCCAGAACTCCGGGAGGGCGAGGCAGGAGGACCACAAGTTCAAGCCCAGCCTGGACCATTTAGGAATTCAGTGAATCACTGTCTCAAAATAAAAAATAAAAAAAGGCAGGAAGTGTAGCTCAGTGCCAAGGCCTTGGCTTCATTCCCCAGTACTGGGGAAAAATGCTGTCTAGGTCCTATTTTTTTCTGTTATGTCTCTTTATGAGTAAGTATCTTCCCCCAAAGTAAATACAGGTACAGTAATTGAATGGGGTAAAAAGATTCATGCCTTATGCATATAATGTGGGCATGCTGTGTGTGTGTATGTGTGTGCGTGTGTGTGTGTGTGTGAGAGAGAGAGAGAGAGAGGAGGAGGAGGCAGTGGAAGAGAGAGCTGTGGAGGTCGAGGAAGGAGTTAGTTGCATAACTCCAAGGGTATCGTTCATACTCTGTGGGAACAAAGTCCTGTTAATCATACCCCAAGAACCTGTGCAAAATGATGGACTTAGTTTGATGGAAGTATAAAGATAAACAGTATTCCATAAACAGTGTGGAACGTGGCACGCCAAGGAATTTTCTGAAATAATTTCATTTTTTGAGTACTTATGTGTCAAGCATGGTTCGAAGTATTTTATATGCATGGTCACATTTTATCCCTCACAACAACCCTCTGATTTTTAACCCTACTTCCTACAAGAGAAAATCAAGTCTTAAGTAGTCAATTTCTCAAGATCACCTAGCTGGTCAGTGTCACAGGCAGAATTTGAATCCAGGACTGTGAAAATCCAGAGTCCAAAATCTATACCACTTTGATAAATCATCCCTCCAAGAAGAAGAAAAAAACAAAAACATAGAGAACAAAGATCTTGCTTAATACTCACAAATTCTCAAGTAGCATTGTTTTTGTTTCTCTTACAAGACAGTTGACCAGTTTGGGCTCGTATTTTACCTCTGTGAAGGTAAAAAGTAAAAGCTTTGTGGAAAAACTTGTTCATTAATCCCTCCAGCAACAATATCTCTGCTTTACTGGGGCAGGAGCTCTCAGTATTTGAGATTCTGTCAGAATAAACTGGTCAACGTATTCCAGAGTGATCACCTTCCTTCTTCAAGATAGTCATACATGCCCTGCTGAGATGGACAGAGAACAATGGCCAGTCATCCTGTCATCAGGCCTGCTTTGTGATAGCTGTAGTGACTGGTTATTCTGAAAGTGGCTCTAATCTGTCATGGTAAGTGGCTTTGCTAAAACTCACTTTATTAGCTACCACCAAGAGCTAATAAAACATGTCAGGAAGTCTCTGTAAGCTGTAAAAACATTTCCAAAGGTCATTGCCAACACTCCGGACTTCAATGACTTTTTAAAGGAAAAGAAAACAAAAGCAGAGGCGTAGAGTTCCAAAACACAGAACTGCCAAAAGCAGCGATCCCAGATGGGCTTTTGCGGCTGTCGGTTCCACCCCATACCAACCACTGAACAGCCTGTCTCCAGTCGGTGTCTTGAAGAAAAGATCCTGTGGGATGGCAGCAGGGAAGGAAAGGACACCCTAGGTTTCATCTCATACGAAGATGTAGCCTTGCCTCTGTATCCAGCAAGGACTGGTTCCAGATCCCCTACAGATACCCGAATCTACAGATGATCAAGTCACTGACATAAAATGGCACAATATTTACCTTTAACCTAGGCACATCCTCCTGTATACATCAAATCATCTCTGGATTACTTAGACCAATGCAAATGCTATGTAAATAGCTGTTATATTGTGTTGTTTAGGAATAATGACAGAGAATAAAGTATGTACATGTTCGGTACAAGTGCAGCCACTATAGGTCTAACTACATTTTTGATCCATGGTTGGATGAATCTATGGATACTGAGGGCCAAGCGCACTTTATTTGTCTTAGTTATTTAGATTTAGTGTGTGATGCATCTAGCAGTTATACCTGCTTATACCTCTAAGCTCCTACAATAAACACCTTGTAATCAATCGTGAACATGGCACAGAAGTGATTAACTTTAGATTAACCACAGCGTATCAAGTGTTCTTCTTAATACACATGACTTTTTCTACTTTAAAAGTAAACATACATTTTAACTAAACATAGTAAAACAAATACAAGAGAAAGAACCATGTCACCTTAAAAGCTGAGAGTACGGTTTGATGCCCATGTGTATTTCTGGCATCGGGAGTCAGGCTTAGACACTGAGATGTCCTACGACAAGTGACTGTGAGCCAGCGGTTCCACTAGATTGGAAATACTGGTAATCACTGAGGTCCCACTCATGGCTAGTCAGAGCTCTACACCAAAGAGACAATCGCATTTTTACCCTGGCTTAGGATAAGAAACTTAGGCTTGAAAGCTGTATTTTGTATGGAGGTGGAAAAGTCACCTGTGAGTTACTAGATGTCACGCTGGAGAAGAGTCAAAAGATGATTGAATGGGGAGACACTGGTCAAGGGGTACAAAGTTTCAGGTAGGAGGAATAAGTTCTGGAGATCTACTGTACAGCACAGTGGCTACAGCTAATAAGGTATACTTGAAAAAGTGCTAAGAGAGAATTTAAATGTGTCCCCACAAAAAGCGATGAGAAATGATAAATGTTAATTTCCTTGAATTAATCATTCTACAATATATACAAATATCAAAATATCATGTGGTACACCATAAATATATACAACTTTTGTCAATTAAAATACTAATTACGAACGGACCACTGGTATGTTGTTATGTCCCAGACAGAAGAAGACAGGTTCCGTCCTGCTTTAGAGCAGTTTCTGGCCTGCTCCGGGGCACAGATCATACATGGCTGTATTTAGGAATTTATTGCAGGCTTCAATAGGGAGCAACGGTGACTCAATCCCTGAATACTACACTGCTCAGTGATCTACTAGATAACTGGAGATGCCATAGTGTGGAGCTGTACCTTCTGTTCTGTAATTCTGTTGTCTCCTTTCTTGTTTGTGAATAAAGACAATGTGGAACAGGCCGTGGGTATGGCTCACCAGTAAGACTTGTAAGGCTCTAGGGTGAAGCCCCAACACCAAAACAAAATAAAAGCAAATAATTGAAAAACCCAGGCCTTGGAGTCTCTGCTGAGCTCTGCCCACTTCCTAACTTTAGCCCCTTCCTGTTGCTCCTGTCATCTGTATCTTCACAGTGGAGTTAACAACAGGACTAGTCTCAAGAAGCACTTGGAGGGTTAAATGAGACATGCTTTGAAAGCAAGAAGTGTGGTGCCTAGTGGGGATTCAAAACTGTGAGGGGTTCACAATTATTGTGTTGTTAGGGTGGGACCTCGAGGACAAGTGTTACTGTTTTCTCTTCTGGATCTTGAGCCCAAAGCGCCCAACAGAGAGAAGAAGCTCCAGAAATGCTCAAGATTAAATGAATTTGACTGGATTTATTTTACTTTTCTTTCCTGGTACCTTCTCCATCTATACATATCTCCTCTCCAAAATAGTAAACTGTATTTTCTCCTTCTGCAAATGGCTATATCACACACAGTAGGTCGAAGCGATCCAGTTCTGCTCTTATTTATTCTAGAAATATTTCTACTTCTTGTATTATTTTTCATATTCAACTTTCTTTTACTCTCTTGGTTTTTTTCACAGCTTTCTTTTCTGGAGGAACTGCTGTCCCCTCAGTCATGGGAGTTCTAGCAAGTGTGCCAGTTTGTCACCCTTACTTCACTCGCTCCAAGTTCTACACACCCAGACTCATTCGATCCCAATAAATCCTTTCTTTAACTGACATTAGTCAGTCAGTTGCTATTGCTTGCAACCACGGAGCCCTACCTGACACACACCTTGTTTTTTCTTCCTTTTTAGTTAGATTTCCTTTTGACTTCGTGCATGGTTTCCCATGTAATTACTTGACCATTTCTCTCCAAATTGAGTTTTCTTCCCCACTGAACATGAACATGGCAGAATTTATTCCATCCTGAGAATGAAGACATTATCTCTATTAACTTCTAATAAGTTCACCATAGTAGCTCCTTTTAACTAGCACAGTAGCTCCATGAAATCCAGTTACCCTCAAGGCAGCCTGATTTTTTCTGAGGAAATGTTAATGTCAGCATCCTAAGTTTCTGAAAACTTAGCTATCACAATTGTGAAATGATAATGTACGAAAACTAGCTACCATCTGCTTTATCTCTCTTCGTTTTTTGGTGAGGAAAAAGGAGGCAAGACTTTTAATGACTCATGCAAGGCCAAAGCAATAGATAAAGGACAGATTAGAATACAGTTTCCTGATCCTCCATAAATGCTATCATAATCTTATTAAGCAACTTATAAGGAAATAGTATTTTGAGACCAATTCAAGCAAATTTTCTTTGTGAGGCAGAAAAAGACAGTAACGTCTACAAAATAGTCTTGTAATAAATATATCTAAGAATTGTTCAAATAAAGAAGGAAGTTAGGGAAGAATGCAAGACAGGAAGATGGAAGAGGTATTTAGGAAAAATGCCCGATGCTATTTCTCCTATAGTACTGAGATTTTTTACAACTGAATCATTCCAAGGGATATGGCAGGCTAGGAGGAGACCCTATTATTATAGGCAGCTAAGTCAGATAAAAATTAATATACAGTCAAAAAGGGACTGGACTCTCAGGGAAGTCTGCAGAAAAAATAAAGACATGAGAACTGTGGCTGGAGGTGCATCTGAAGGAGACCAGGGCTCAAGATAAAGATGCAATGGTCAGACCTACATGCCTCCCAAAGGGGTAAGTGGTAATTTAGAATTATACTACAATTGGTATCATCTGGTCCAGTAAAGTCCAGATAAACAGCAGTCACCCAGGAGGGTGACCAGGCATCCAGACCCATCCCTTCCCCAAAACACCTTTGTTCTTTCCATGTACCCTTGCTATATGGCCTACTTCCCTATTGGATTGATATTAGCTAAGTAGTCATACTTATAATCTTATTGGTTGATTATAGTTTGACCCACGTTGTACTCACCTCATGATTTTGTGCCCACCTCGTGATTTTGCTAATATCTTAGAAAAGTGACCTCAGCGACAACCCACTTTCAGGACCCTTGCTGTCTCTCAGGAGCTGTCTTTCAATAAATTTTTCCTACTTTTAACCTCTGTTGTTCCTTAAAATTCATTCTTCGATTTTAAGACACAAGCTGGACATATCTAACATCTAACAGGTTGGGAGTTACAGTTCTCCTATATCATTATGACTACAGGACACAAAAAGGGGGAAAAAAAAGTCAAGATTGCTATATTAACAACAATTCATTTTAATTCAAGGCTTTTCTTCAATTGAAGTATAGAATAGTTATAATTAATACACACATTAGACAGCAATACCCAAATAAGTACAAATCAATGCAGTCTCCACTAATTATTATGTGAAGCAGTATACTACAAAGGAATAAATTAATAATGCCTGGATATTGTGAAATTTTTTCTAATTCTGAATGATACCTCCTCCCTTTGATCTGATGGGTGCAAATCTGTAAAAGTTCTCTTTCTTTACTAAAATACACTTCTTTTGGTAGTTCACAGAACCCTCAGAAGAATTTAATAATAATAAGAGATGTTCCTTCTTGAGAATTCCTTTATTCCTAGATATTTTATGATTCATAATTCATAGTAACTGTGTGCAAATAAGTGCTTCTAAAATATTTGAGAGCTCAAGAAATTAACTTATTCTTTCAGACCAGGCGAACTGTTTTCCAGGCCAGGGCTCTCTAGACCATGGTTTCTTAACCTCACACGGGTCCAACATTTGGGCAGGATATCCATTTGTGTGACAGGCTGTCTTGTACATTGTAGGGTGTTTAGTATAGTGTCCATCCACTAGATGCCAGAAGCATCCTCTCAAGTTCTACAACAAAAAGTGCTTCTAGATATTACCAAATGTCCCTTGCAGGGCAAAATCACTCCTAGTTGAGAACTTGTGCTTTCGGCTACTCACTGGTTATTTGTGCACCTCTCCTCTCCTTTGATAGATAATCCAAAGATAGATTTTACAGCATTCCCGCAACTCATAGCCAAAAGATCCGCCTGTGAATTACCTGAGTAGACATTAAAGCAATCCCATAGCATCCCTGGGAGGAGCTCAGGTATTATCTCAATTTCATTACTGAGAAACAGAAACCAACATCAGCTAGAGAGCCAGAGACACAATGTTTCTCTTGAAATGTGTCCCCTTCCCCAAATCTGGGCAAGAGGTTCATCACCTCACCTACTGTCTTCTTCCTTTGCAGATATGACACACGTCCTGGAGGACTTCGTTACCTAGAGAAAGAACTACCCAGCAGCAACCCCCTCCTCAGTAACATGGGACAAATGATCTCATCTCTGAGAGCCTGTTTTTCTATTCATAAACATGAAGACAGTAATTCTCCTTAAGGTTGTTGCTTGGGATTGAAGAACACAGAATATGTAAAGCGTTTATCAGAGTCTAGTAGAGTGTCTAAGTGGAGGTCCTTCTTCATGAGAAATCTCAAACGAGCATCACAACACGGTCGAATTAGGAAGTCTACATTCAAGTGCTGCCTGGAAAAGCAAGCAGCGCACGTACCACCCACCAGAGGCGGGAAGAGTGGGGAAACTCAACATCCAGAGGAAGAAAGCACAATGGGCATCTCAGTACCAAAGTGGAACCCCACCAAGTCTTTCTAC